>CAJQZJ010000165.1:1630956-1656951 GCA_907164525.1 Lophiomys imhausi
ATTTAGCAAGTGGAATGGAGACAGTTCCTGACATAAACTCTATTGCCTATTTGATGATCACCTTACTCTAGATGGGATTTGTCAGCCCTCAGCAGAAGGGGATGGTCTTAGTCCTGATGTGCTTTGAAGAGCTAGGCTGGGTTACTGGGCTGGGGTGATGGGGGTCGCCTTTTATGAGGAGAAGGGGAAAAGGTAGAGAGAGTGGGAAGGTGGGAACAGGTGGAGAGAAGGGAGGAGGATACGATCAGGCTATAAAATGAGTAAATAAACAAAACAAAATAAAACGAAAACCCATTTTGACAAATAAGAGCCAATGCTGTCTTTGAACCCAAGAAAATATTAGTTATGCCTTTTAAAGGTATACTATACAATATGTCACTCAAAGTGGAGTCCCTTGTCCACATAAGGCAGCATAGGAAAAATGCACTAAAATGACGTTTTTCCTCTTCATCCTACTTAGAACATGTCTTCATCTGACCTGGTACATGTGTTCAAAGTCTTAAGACTCTGCAAACACCTTAAATGACAAGGTAGTAGTCAGAAGTATTATGCCTAACATCCTGAGTAAAGGCTAGAGAGAACCAAATTGGATGGAAACAGAATCAGATTAAGGTCCTTGTCTGAGTAGATAACTCTCCATTGTTCTTCTAAGAAGGTAAGCCCACTCTGTTGTTACCACTGCCAAGTTTAGGTTACTGTTAGCTGAACTGATTTCTTGATGTGTGAGGATGTGGCTTAGGCCACAATCTAAAGGGGGGCCTTACGAGAATAGCTGCAATGATGTGCAGCCATGAATACTGAAACTATGGGAAATAAAGTTAGAGGTTACAAGAGGTGAGGGGGAGGTGTGCAATAAATAGCTTTGAGATTCAGGTACAGAAATGTTATGTAAAAATCCTATTGGACACTTTAGTGGTAACACAAATGAAATGAAGTAATCTGCTATATTGTTGCAATACAAATATATATGGTATAATGTTGATTTAAATTTTTGTATTACAGCAATTTTCTGCAATAAAATTTTATTGACTGAAACTTGATAGCAAATAGCATCATAACCATTTTTGTTGGGATTGCAGCATCATTATTGATTGAAATTAACTTGACAGTTGTTTACAATGGTAATTATTTTACCCCAAATACTATAGTTATCATTTTTCATTAGGATCAATTGTTAAGTATCTACTTGATTATTGTTTTACACTACAAAATTAAGAGATTAGAGAGGAATAAAAGATTACTTGTGATGCAAAACCTACATTCAGGGGATGGAACATGAGATTATATGTGTATGTATATGTGTATTTATATATGTGTGTTTTATATAATTATATTTTTCTCCTTTTGGATTCATTTAATAGTTCTAATGTCAAGAAACACAGAAACATGAGAAAATGTACCTATCTGTGTCTCTTAATGTATAGCTAAAGATGGCATGAGAGATTGTGTTGATTTAACTGGAATACAGGAATTGATCCAGTACTGATAGAGCATATCTAAGAAAACCCAACACTTTCATTATATATGTAATATTATATAATATAAATAAAATCTTATATACTTATATATATATGTATATATATATATAAAATTGTGTGCATGTATTATTTCTAAGTTACTGTCTCCTGTTTTAGGGAATAAAACAAAGGGAAGCTGTTGTGTTAAAAATCATGTAGGACACTAGAGCCAATATGACATGTTTCTAGAGTTAATGAGTGTGAACAAAGCATGTGCTGTACTGTAATGCTGTGGCAGGATGCTACTATTGCATTTCAGTTTTGTGGCATAGGGGATTGAACTTAGCAAGATGTGCACATAGTGTGTATCTCTACTAATGAGCTACACTTCCTGGTGTTTCCTTTACACAGTTTTAGTTTTGAGACAAGATATTACTATATTGTCCAGGACTGTCTCCTGAGGCTTTGCAGACCTGCATCAGAGTATGCAACTAAGTGATACCATCTTAAAGGAAACACTAGAGAACTTACCTGAAAGAAAGACAAAAAAGAACAGCCACTGGTATGTCATTTCTTAGTTCTGGAAGCTGCGGGCCCTGTACTTCCTTATATAATCAGACATATTTATCCCTCTCAGGTCTCAGAGGTGGTTGAAGAATAGATAGCTAGAGTCTCATAGTTAAATTTTGAGTTGTTTAGGAATCAAGAGGTTGTTCTGGATCTACGAAGATGTTTTTAAAATTGTGAGGCAAGTTAGTATGAAAGGTGAGTTAGATATAGAACTTTAAACTCATGGAGATGGTTAGATAGTAGAATGTTAAAGTCAGGTGCCAAATACATATGGACTGGACACTGGGAATGTATGCTAAGCTATATAACCCTCATAATTGTGGCCTATTTATTTCTGTTGTTTTGTATTGTATTTATTGTTATATGAGAAAGAACCATTTGTTGGACTGAAAGGGGGAGCTGTTCGGGGGGGGAATATACCTTAAACAAAAAAAAAAGTAGAGGATGGGGGATTAAGGGGGAAGAAGGTGGGAGGGTGGGACTGGACGGGGGGAGTAGGGAGGGGCTTGTGATTGAGATGTAACTTGAAGAAAAAAAATTAAATTATTTAAAAAAAAGAACGTCACTTGGGCATTCTAGGAAATTTGGATGGGAAATAGAAAAAGGAAAGAAAGAAAGAAACGAAGGAAGGAAGAAAGGAAGAAAGGAAGAAAGAAAGAAAGAAAGAAAGAAAGAAAGAAAGAAAGAAAGAAAGGGGGAAATAAACATTAAGAACGAAGTGTGGTGAGATGGTTTAGTGGGTAAAGGTGCTTGTCTCCAAGTGTGGTGACCTGAGTTTATCCCCTAGGACCTACATTGTGGAAAGAGAGAACCATTTTCTGCATGTTGTCCTTTGACCTCTGCATGTGTGCCATGGCATGTTTTCATGCACGCACACCACACACACACGGGGGGGGGGGGGGGGAGAGAGAGAGAGAGAGACTCAGAGAGAGAATGAGTAAATTAATTTAAAAAATAAAAAACTAATTAGAACAGCATGGTGCAGAACGACCTGTGAGAGGACAGGTCAGAGTGGGACTAGAGTAGGACTTGGAAGACAAACAAATAGGTGTAAAGATGTAAAGATTCAGGTGGACCACACTGCAGAATAAAAAGAGATGACTTTGAGAAAAGAGGTAATGTGTTCAATTTCTGTTAAAGGTGATTATATGAATATAAAACTAAGTGTAAATGTATAGACCTTATTTAAAAAGGTGTAAGGCTACAGGAATCACTTCAGAATTGAGTGATTATTGAAAAGGAATATATATATATATATATATATATAATATGACACATGAGTTGACCTGAATCTTTCTTATAGTTGGACTTTGCTCAAAATCAAGGGAACCCCTCCAAAATTTCAATAGTTGAGATTTTGTTTCTATAAATAACTTCTTTTCCTACATCTGCAGGTCATCCTATTTGTACTCAGTAGTCACACACAGAAAAGTTGTGAAAGGAGCAGGGGACTCACTAAGCAAGAGAGTTTTACTGGGAAAAGAAGGGAGGGTGGGGCAGGTAATACATGGGGAAAAGGACTAAAATTATACACATATTTGAAACTGTCAAAATACAAATATATAAATGAATACATAAATTAAAAAAAAATCAGAAGTGCCCATGAAGTATGAGACTAAGGGATAGTTTCTAACCATGGGAGGCCATGAACAGCAAGTAATCAAGAATAAAAAATGCGACCCCCAGTCTAATCAGGACAAGATCAAGAACTAAAAATCGCAACCATGTGTGATGTGAAGATAATGATAGGGTGGCCCATAGGGTTTGAGGGTCAGTATTACTTCATTAAGTAGCACTCCAGTCTTCATTGCTCTCATCCCAAGCCTCTACCAAGAAGAACTAACTGCACACTAAGTGAGGAACTATAGACTGATCACCTGCTTACAAAGTTTACATTGTTTCAATCATCTTTGCTGAGACCTATTTCAAACACCAAAATCGAACATAGACAGTATATTATAGGGTGATAACTTAAAAGCTAGATGATGAATGAAAAGGATGCATCAAAAGCAGAGAAAGTGGGTCGGGCATGATGATTTAGCAGTTAAGGCACTTGCCACCAAGCCTGACAAAGATGAACCCTACCAGTCCATCCTGGGCAAGCAGTAAGTTTATTTGGCTTCCTGACAGAGTGAAAGTGAAGGTTACTGGAGGAGCATGTGTGACCCCAAAGTAGCTACATTGGAAAGTCTTCCCTAAGCATGAATGATTGAGGCTCCTTAACTGGATAGTTGCAGACCCTCTTCAATCAATCTCCAAGAACCTACAAC
Source organism: Lophiomys imhausi (assembly GCA_907164525.1). Classification (NCBI taxonomy): domain Eukaryota; kingdom Metazoa; phylum Chordata; class Mammalia; order Rodentia; family Muridae; genus Lophiomys; species Lophiomys imhausi. Next base: position 1,635,254 of record CAJQZJ010000165.1, read on the forward strand.
CCCTTGCACCTCCTGAAATCCTGAGACCATGACCAATTAGACAGTTGTATACAGATACGTAAGAAGAACAGCAGTACTCCTAGCATAGAGTCCAGTGAGCATCCTCAATCCTCCTCCTAAGAAGGAATGGCAACAATCTTAATTGTGATGGCTTCTTGCAAGTATGCACACATGCTTTGCTGAAGATGGGGCCTATTTTACCCAGAGGACCACATTTTACAATGGTTAAATAATTTATCTTAATTTCAAAAATAAACCCCCAAAATATCATGCTGACTTTTCAGCAGTCATGAAAAAATAGAATAATGCTGTCAGAGTGATTTAAAAAAGGAACACCTTGGTGATTGAGTACCTGAAGGGATGACTCTGGGAAGACATTCTAGAACTCTCACACTGAAATGCATAATCTGTTTATACTCATCACTAGGACTGTACACATCCTGTTCAGTATACCCACTGTTTCCAATGTGTTTAGGGTGTATAATGAAATGTCATTTTTTCCAGTGTTTACCAATGCTGAGGTAACTGACATCATTTAGAAAATGATTTTATTTAAACAGTAAACTGAGTTGAAAATGACATCGACTATATCACATTTTTTTTTAAATTTAAAAACCCATAAAGTGATTACTTTTCTAAATAGATGGTAGAAAAACAATATGCTTATAAGGTAGTCTTAGATTGGCCTTTCTGTGAGAAAACTATGTTATTAAAATATAAGTACAAGCTTATCTTGAGTGGCTGAGAACTTTGTGGTAGTTCATCATTGTTCCCCTTTTCAAACAAAACATTTTCATTAACTTGGAAGGGTCTAGTAATAAGATATGATAAACTATAAACAATCATTAATAAGATTGTGGAGAAACCACTTAATATGACTCTTAGGCCCTCTATTCTATTGGACTCCACTGAACATTTTATAAAAAAAAAATAAAGTTTCTCCTTTCAAGTCTAAGCTGTGTCTTATATTGGCACCCAACTGTACTGTGGCTCCCTTACATTTGAGAGAAAGCAAAGCTGCAATGAATTTAGTTAGACAAATGGCTATTATGATGCAAAATACGGTTTTCTATGACAGGGTAACATGAATCATTGTGTTTTCCTATTTTGAATTCACAGGGGGATGTTGAACATCTCCGAATATAAACATGGAAACCTTCCATAACATCTGCTGCTAATTTCTGCCAGCTGAAGAGTGATAATGATGATGAATACTTTTGTTGGTGATGTGGATACATTGGCCTAACTAAGTTAACTTGCAGACTCTGGGCATCTAATTGAAAACACATGATTTGTAATATTACCTGGTTGGCTTTATGTATAGTTACATTTCTAATTGTTTGAATAGGTTTACTTTTTGTTACTTCAACTTTAAAAGGGTAAAATAAATGAGAAGCTTGGGAGAGTGTTAGGCTGCAAGTAGCTTGCTTATTCAATCATCATCAAACATTTTAAAAACACCCAATTTAACTAAAAATTATATATTTAGGACACAAAGCTGCAATTACAATTGAAGTGGGAAAATTAAGAGTTATTCAACTAGCCTAGAAGTTCCTACTGTTTGTTAGGTTGATCATTTTCCTTGTGGAGGACAAATAAACGTAACTTAAAGGTATACCTATTTGCAGTGGTTTAATGAGAATGACCTCAGTGGGGTCATATGTTTGAATGGTTTGTTCCTCATTGGTGGAACTTTTTGAGAAAGATTAAGAAGTATGGAATTGTTGGAGGATGTGTGTTAAGGGGGCTTGGAGGTTTCAAAAGCCCATCCTATACCCACTAATGGTCTCTGTCCTTATGCATGATGTCCAAAGTTTAGAAGGTAAAGGTCATAGATATTCCTCCAGTGCCATGCCTTTTTACTTCCTGCCATGATCATCATGGACTAACCTTCTAAAACTGAAGCAACCCACAAAATAAATGGTATCTTTTATAAGAGTCACCTTAGTCATGGTGCCTCTTCACAGTAGTAAAACAGCAACTAAGACAGAAATTGGTACTAAGAGTTGGTCATTGAAGGAGCCAGTCTCACTATGTTGTCTGTTGGAAAAATGAAAGATTTTGAAAGTTTGGACTAGAAAATTAGTTGAAACTTTTAAGTGAGGATTAATGAATCATTCTAGTAGAAACACTGAAGAGTGTAGTGCTGAGTGCAATTTGGACTATGCAAGCCTGACCCAAGAGGTTTCAGAAGCAATTGATATTGTTGGCTGGTATAGAGTACTTTCTTATGATATTTTGGCAAAGAATGTGGCTGATTTCTGTGCTTTTCCAAAAAAATCCATTGGAACTAAATTGAAGAGTTTTTGGTTAATGTCATTGGCAGAGGAGAGTTCAAGACAGTCTAGTACTGACTGTGTCATGTGGTTATTAGTGATCACTCTTATGAAGATCTACAATAAAAGGGAATAAGAAGGGCAAAGAGAAATACAAAATGTTCAGTGTGAGGAGAAAAAGATCACCAAGAAATGCAATGGTAGAGCCAAGTTCTGTTCTGAAGGAGATGAAAAGTTTAAATAAAGGCCAGATTCAAAATAAAATGGAGTGGTGACCCCTGGGCAAGACCACACCAGCTAAGCTTCTGACTTATGAAAAGGGAATTAAAGGAAAGGTTAAGCAGCAAAGGAAGTCATCAACAAGGCAAAATTTAAGCAAATTCATGTCAAGGAGTGGTCCTGGTTCCAGCTCCGGCAAGCAGAACAACCTGGTAGCTTTGGGTGTATGGTTTTAGGTTTATAGTAAAGAAGGAAACTGGAGTAAAGGCGTTTATGCAATCTTCCTCTGAGTTTAAAAGAAAAGTGCTGAGGCCAGGCATGTAGCAGGAAGAGTCCATGCATGGAGGCATGGAGAGGTCATTAATTGAAACTGTGAAGGTGAAACTTGAATTGCATTGTAGACGCCAAGATATTGGATATGCCAGAGCCATGAGATACCTGCCAAGGAGCAAGGCTAAACAGATAGGGGAACAGCCCAAGATAGTGACATATGTTGCAGTCAGCAAAGATGGAATGGTGAAGTCATCTAACCTCTTTGACAGTAGATATGGAATTATAGGATCTGGAGTTTGGCCAGCTGCTTTGCTGTTGTTATTGTTGTTGTTTGTTTGTTTTCATTTTGTTTTGTCTTGCTTTGGTCCAGTAGTTCTTCACTATATACCTTTTCTCCCTTTGCAATCACAGTGTATAGTATGTGCCACTGTATGTTGGAGGTATGTGATCTGCTTTTTTTAATTACTATTTTAGAGGGGTTACAATTGCCTTTAGTCTCAAAAGAAACTTTAGACTTTTAAACAGTGTTGAGAATGAAGGTCTATGGTGACCTTTGGAATTAGAATAAATGCATTTTCACTGTGATATGGCTACAAGTCTATGGGGTCCAGGTAGTAGAATATGGTGATTTGAAGGAAAATGACACACATAAGCTCATATATTTGAATACTTGGGCACCAGCTAGTGGAACTGTTTTGGAAGGATTAGATGGTGTGGTCATATTGGAATAAGTGTGCCATTGAGGGTGGACTTGGAGGTTTCAAAAGCCCATCCTAGGCCCAGCCATGCTCTCTTTCTCTTTATGCCTGCTGCTTGCCAATCCGGACATAAAGCTTTCAGCTATTGCTCTCAGCTAAGTGCCTTGCCTGTCTGCTTCTTGCCATGATGATCATGTACTAACTCTCTAAAACTTGAAAGGAGCTACCATTAAATGCTTTCTTTTATACAAGTTGCCTTGGTCATGATGTCTCTTCACAAGAATAGACCAGTACCTAAGTCACCATCTAAATTAGCTTTTTAAAATGAGCTAAAAAGAAAAATTTTGAAATGAATTAAATATATTTAAAGATGGAAATTTTACTTATAAGACTGCAACATAATAAACCCACTGTACCTTACTTGGTTGAGGTAGATAATTGAAACTTTTAATTTATTAATAAAGTTAGTTCTTTGGCAATTTTGTACATGTGTATAGTACATTTTAGTGACTGTCTTCCCTTACCTCTCTTCTTCCATCTCAGCCTTATCAAATACTCTTTTTTCTACTTGTTCCTTTCCCTGATTCATGACTTTTGGGTTTGTTTATTGAGACATTTAGTTTAGTGACAGATAGTGTGGGGTTATCCACTGGAGCCAGCATTGTGGGGTCATCAGTGGGTAAACAACTGAATAGAGGAGATGGTTCAGTTGGTGTAGGGTAACTGTAACATTTTATATTCATGAACTACAAAAAGAAATGCTACATTTTTATCTGCCTTCCTCAGTGAGAAAACAATAACATTGTAGGAATAATTTGCATGATGATACGTTTGCCTAGTGGTTCTTTTTTGGACACTCAGGACTGGAATATTAATCTGTGTTAAGGAATCATTATATACTTGCTTGATGAAAGGCTTTGATTCAAAGTCCTTGTGATTTATTATTTAATCAAACATGTATCTCTTATTAAATATCAATTAACTGCATGTTTGGGTTTATTTTATAGTTCCTCTAACAAATTGAAAAAGACACTATTACTCACAATGAATGTTTTACATCCAATTTTTTTGTAATAACATAAATGAAAAAGGTGTTCACAGTAGAGCAGCAGATGGATTATGGAAACTATGAAAGGTAGGGATTCTGCCTTTTAGAAAAAAGATTTTCAAAGTCCCAAATCAAATCTCATGGTAAATTTCCTTTAATTATTAAAGAATGGTCACAATTTTGTATTGTCATTTGTGTTTCCACTGATGTACTTTGCTGTCATGAATGTGTTTGTCAGCACCTTTGAGTGTTGGGGGATGGGTGTTGTGAAGGTTTATATATGTGTGGGTAATATATGTGTGCAGATTTGTATGGAGGGCGGAGGTTGGTTTTCAGGTGTTATTCCCCCAGGTTACCCTCCACCTTATCATTTAAGATAAGGCTTCTCACTGAGATTTGGGTCTAGCCAGTTAAGACAGAGTGGCTGGCCAGCAAGCCCCAGGGATCTGCATGCCTCCTCCTCTCCCGTTCTGGGATTACAAGCACGTGCCACCACATTCAGGTGGGTTTTTTACATGGGTGCTGGGCATTGAACTCAAGTCCTCATGCTTGTGTGGCAAGCACTTTGCCAGCTGAGCTGTTGCTCCAGCTAGATGTGTGCATGTGCATGCATGGATGTGTGTGTGCATGTATGTGTTTTTGCATGTGCTTGCTTGCATGTGTGTGTGCATATGCATGCTTGCATGTATGTATGTGTGTGTGCATGTGCCTGCTTGCTTGTGTGTGTGTGTGTGTATTTGTGATCATTTCGTCTCAGTTTTTCTAGAAATTATGAGTGTCTTAATTAGGGTTACTATTGCTGTTACAAAACATCATGATGAAAGCAGCTTGGGGAGGAAAGGGTTTATTTGGTTTATGCTTCCATGCTATAGTTCACCATCAAAGGAAGTCAGGACAGAAATTCAAGTTGGGCAGGAACATGGAGGCAGGAACTGATGCAGAGGCCATGGAGGGGTGCTGCTTACTGACTTGCACCCCATGCCTACTCAGCTTACTTTCTTATAGAACCCAGGATCACCAGCCTAGGGATGGCACCACTCAAAATGGTCTGGGCTCTCCCCAGTCACTACAGCCAGATCTTTTGGTGACATTTTCGCAACTGAGGTTTCATTCTTTCAGATGACTCTAGCTTTTATCATGTTGAGATAAAACTAACCAGCATAATGAATTAATCACATAGTCATTATTTCAGAGTTAATATTTTTCATTAATTAATGTATTTGTTTATTCTATATTCCAATCACCATCCTACTCCTTCCTCTCCTCCCAGTCCTACCCTCCAATCCATTTCCCCCCTACTCCACTCCCCCAGTACCAACCCACTCTGGCACATCAAATAGCATCAGGAGTAAGCACCTCCTTTTCCATTAGGGCAAGACAAGGCAGCTCTGTTAGGAAAATGGGATCTGGAGGGAGGCAACAGCTTTCAAGTCAGAGATAGATTCTGCTCCAATTGTTAGGGGATCTACTTGAGGACCAAACAACCCATCAGCTGCCTATGTGTAGTGGGCCTAGGACCAGTCAGTCCACGCATGTTCTTTGGATGATGGTTCAGTCTCTATGAGCACCCCTGTGTCTGAGTTAATTGGATATGTGGGTCTTCTTGTGGTGTCCTTGATCCCTCCAGCTCATTCAGACCTTCCCCTGACTCTCCCTCAAGACTCTCTGATCTTTGCCTAATGTTTGGCTGTGGATCTCTGCATCTGTTTCCATTATCTGCTGGATGATTAGATCCATCCCTGTGTTTTATCTGACTCCAAATGCCCTATTATCAGCTTCTTTCAGAGGTCATCTCTTATTACTCGGGAACCCAAGCTGAGTGGTCTTCAGTTATGGGCTAGGAGTTTGTTCATCTGTTGCGAGACCTTGACTGGCGTATTTGACTTCTATGAGACTAAGCATTTTCTCAAGAATCGTATTACTAGTCCTAATAAAATAGAGTCAGCCGTCAACATGACACACCTGGGGAAAGGACCTTCAATTACAGAGTCTTTGCATCCTAGTCTGTAGGCATGTCTGTGAGGTATTTTCTTGTTAGTTGATGTGGGAGGGTTCAGTCCATGGCCACAGTGGGTAGCACTATCCCTATACTCCTGGTCCTTGGGTGTGTATGAAAGGCAGTTAAGCAATCCAGAGGAAGCAAGCCAGTAAGCAGTGTTCCTCTGTGGTTTCTGTTTCAGTTCCTGACTCCGTGTTTCTGCCTTGGCTTCTTTTGGTGATGGGTTGTACCATGTAAGCTAAAGAAAAGCTGTTTTCTCCTCAAGTTGATTTTGGTCAATATTTTACCACAGTACTAGAGAAACCAAACTGGGCCACCCTGTGTATGGCCATTTGTTGGTTCCATATTTGTTATTAACTGCTATATCCAACTGTCCCTTTCATACTCAATTTGCTGATAACAACTGTTTGTTTTACACTGAAACCTTGATATTGATTCTTTTGTATGCAGAATAGAACAGCAGCAATTGAAGTGTGGTATGTGTTCTTGTGTCCTCAAACTTCTCACTACTGTCTATGAGGAGGTAAGTGACAAAAAGTTGATTATTTACCAACTTGTAAATTTTGACATTGTCATGACACTGAAAATGAAATTATCTTCTTAGTAATTTTATTGTAGGAGTCCAGAAAATTTTTTAATGTTAACTAAAATTGATTCTCTTAAAAGTGGGGGTGGGGAGGATGAACTGAGGTGTCAGTTGCTTAGTTAATTCAGTGATTCTCCAGTCTTCTCTCTTTATGGACTTGCTCACACAAAGTCATCATGGGCCTCAGTATAGTAAGCACATTTAATTTGAGCCACTTTCTAAGTTACCATCATTAAACCACATAAAGTTGCAGAAGCTAGAGTCAGGGGATTTATGAATCACTTTTGCATAAATAATAGAAACGGGCCAAGAAAAATCCCAAATTCCAGCTAAGCATTAACTTAAAAAAACTGCTTTCCAAGTTTTTGCCTGTATATTCTCAATGACTCATTCAAAAGTATCTATTAATACAAAACAATGATAAATATATATATTATATATAATGGCCCTCTGTTGAGATATAGTCATAAATAACACAGATAAAATTCTTTTACTTTGCTACTTTTAAAATTGAACAAAAAACAGAATGGTAAGTGCCACCAGCTGGGAGACCCAGTGGTCACACAAAAGACCCTTTGGGGGACATTTGACAAATACAGTTTCTAAGTGACACTCCCCACTCACAGAATTTCTACCACTTGAGGTTTGGTTAAAGAAAAAGTGATGTATTGTTAAGCCCCTATACCTGTTTTCATAAAAAAAAAAAAGCCTGTGTTTTGAAGTGATGGATGAGGTACAAAGAGAGAGGAGAGACAGAAAAGTGTGAAAAGAGAGTAGGAGAAAGATAGTACCCTGGTTGTCAATCAGAGAAGAAAATGAAACATTTATTTATTTATCTATCTATTTATTTATTATTTATATATGTTCATTTAGAATTAGACATAGCTCTAATAACAGAAAAGCACACATTTCCTTAAAATAGTTGTTAGCTTAATTTATCATCGTTGTAGCAAAAGAGGTAATGTAAGGAAGAAAATAGGTCCATTCAAGGATTGAGAGTGACATTCTTATGGGTATGTTTGCTGACCAAGCTGCCTGTTTCCTTGGCGGATTAGGATACAGAGGGGACCAGAGGCAAAGCTGGGTAGAAACTGCAAAGACTAGTTTTTAGTATTTTACGTCACAACACACCAACTGTTCCCTATCCTTCCCAAGAAGTGCCACCAGCTGGAAGGCCCAGAGGTCACACAAAAGACCCTTAGGGGGACATTTGACAATAACAATTTCTAGGTGACACTCCCCACTCACAGAATTTCTACCACTTGAAGTTTGGTTATAGAGAAAAAGTGATGTACTACTAAGCCCCTATACCTGTGAATGTGTCTCTACATTTCTGAACATTTGTATGGAGTTGCTGGGTCACAGCTTTTGTGTTACTGGTCCTAAGCAAACTAACACAGTGTATCAGGAGAGTTCGCCTTATATATTCTTGTCAAAGGTTGAGTTTTTGATGCAGTGATCTATTATGTATTCTAAATTTTATTTAATTGCTCCCAGAGGCCTGCTTGCTGTCTGTTACTTTGCTTGCTAATCATTGTCTCTGATTGGCTTTAATAAAATGCAGAGGTCTGTGAGTGGGTAAAAGAGAGGTAGATGGGGAAAAGGTTGGAGGGCAATGGAGGAGCAGAGAGGGCTAATGGGAAGAAGCCAAGGGAAAAAGAAGGAAACATGCCATACGTGAGAGATGTAAGAACATCATGCTGCATGGCCTGGAACATTGACATAGCATGGAGAATAACAGCCCAAGGAGACATATGTATATGTGTGATCCTATTTGGGGAATAAAACTGTAAGATAGCTTAGTTGGGCCATATTGCACAATCCAGGCTAAGGCTTGTTAAGATCTATCAGGTGTCAGTGTGATTATTTATAATGGCATCTTAAGGATTAACACTGCTGACCCATTAAATATAATCTAAATACTGGTAATAACTGAATTACATTTTTCTATAAGTTTTCTCCTGTAGGAGTTAGATAAATTAGATTTGGAAAATATATAGGAGTTTTTGATACTGTCTCTTAATTCGGGGCATGAACAGCATTATCAGCATGAAGTCAGGAAAAACAGGAAAGACTTAATAGACTGAAAAACAAGGTTGAAGTCAGGAAAAACAGGAAAGACTCAGACTGAAAAACAAGGTTGAAGTCAGGAAAACAGGACTCAATAGACTTGAAGAAACAAAGTATCTGGCCTGACATTGTTTTCAGCTGCTAAGTGGGTGGAGCCCAAATTAAGATGAAACAGAGTTCCTCCTATTTGAGGACAGTGCATGGAGCCCAGAAGAGAAGAGGCCCCTGATGCTAGAGAGTTCCAAGAATCCTGCTGAAAAAAGGGCTGGCCATTGATGGCCAGCTCTCTCCCTGAAGCAGAAAGAAGCCGGTGAGCAAAGAAAGCCTGAGCAAGACACCAAAAGGCCAAGGACTTGACCCTGTGGCTCAGCTTTTGCCTGGAGGGATTTGATCTGTCCGATCAGTGGCCTAGGGGAAACTGTGCCTGGCTTTAAGGACTGAGGCAGAGCAGCTGAGTTCCTGATTCAAAAGAAGTAAGTTGGCCTGCAGACGGCTGGGGTCTCCCACAGAGAAGAAAGCATGAAGCCTTATTTAAGGTGAGACTGCAATAACCAACAAACCCTGACGAACCTGCATCTTAGAGATCCAGAAAAAGGACTTCTAAGTGCATTAAAGAATCTACAACAAAGACTGTGTTCCTGACGTCTGAGGACCTGCCCCAGAGACTGTATCATTCTAAAAGGTTATGAAAGTAGTCGTTATAATGATCAATAGGTTTAGTGGATAGGTTAAAGGGGTTGTAGGAATTTATAGGATTAATAGTTAAGAAATTGTTGGTGTTTGTTATAAGTGAATTAAGTAATAAATAAATAAATAAGTGTTAAATAAATAATAATTTAAAAGTTCGGTTACATTCTCCCCACACTTTTTAAATTTAACCATGACTCTTCTGAGAGAGTGCAGCTCATCCATGGGCACATGCCTCATCAACAGTTTGTCCATTTTTAGTGCATCGTCTCATTAATTTTCCACTTATCTTTATCACCTGTGGATACACTTCCTCCTCAAAAGGTGATGAACACAAATAGCATCTTCCAGACTTTGATTAGCATTTTCATTCTCATTAATTGTGCATTTTTGTGGCAACATCTGCCACATGCATTAGTAATTCCTAATTGGCTTGTCCTTTATAAGGGTAACAGGGCTGTACCTAAATAGCGTTTGATCACCTATACAGATGCATTATCACACATTTTCACTTGAGAACTTTGCTATCTACCGTGTTCGTTAGTACACACAATCTGTAATGCATTGGTTCTTCTGTGAGGTTTGAGAGTGGAAATTAAATTAATTTGAATAATATTGACATTTGTTCTATTTTGAATGCATTTACATGAAGATTTATTCTCTTTTCTTTTTAAAAATTATCTATTCAAATTTATAAATTAAAAATTATATGTAAATATATATAATATTTATGTTATATTTATATATAACAATTTCATATTATATATAAATGTATAAATTTTAAATATATGTGTGTGTGTGAGAGTGAATGAGGTACACAGGTGACTTACAGTAGGCACATATGTGGAGGTCAGAGGTCAAGAGGGCAACTTGCTAGCATTCTCTCCTTCTGCTATGTTGGTCCTGAGGGTTGAACTCAAGTTGTCAGTCTTAGGGTCAAGCTTCTTTTCTTGAGTCATCTTGTAGCCCTGACCCCTTGCCTTGTTTGTTTTCTCTTTAATCTTGGTTCATTGTATCTAGTTTGGTACATCTCTTTCATTGTTTTCCTTCTTCTATTATGATTCTTGTGTATGCACATTTTAAAACATTGGTGATTTTAATTTACTGGCCAAGTCCATGTGAACTAGGATGGAAAAAGCAGTAAGGTGTGTCTGCTGAAGAATTACTTTTTAGCTCCTCAGGCATATCTTCTCAGGTGGTTATTTTCTAGTTAGCAGCAGCAATAGGAAACACCTCCCAGGTTGCAGTCTTCCTATTTCCAGGCTAATTACTTAACCTCTGGGTTAATGACATTTTTACTTACAGCTTAGCACAAATCTAACAGAGAGAGAGGTCAGTTGGTCTGTTTTCTAAAATGGCCCTCTGCTACTTCTTCTGTGATTTGGACTAGTCTCTAGAGTACACAAGTGTGGAGGACGTTACCACATTGCACCCTTAATTTATTAGTGCCACTGGGACTTCCATTCCTCCTACCTGAATATCAAAGCCTGTTTCCTCTTTTGCACTTCTGAGTTTTGTTCCTGTGATATCATTTTATATTTATTTCTATAGAGCTTTAAATTCAGTTTGTTTACTTTTACATTTATTCTATCACTGCATTAAACTTCAGGTAAAAGTTAACACACTATAGTTGCTTGGTCTCTGTGATAGTTGGTTTAATGATGATTTAACCACAAATTAGAATCAGCTGAGTGGGAAATCTCACCTGAAGAATTGTTTAGATTGCCTGAACTGATGAGGGAAGATCCACCTCAATGTGAGAGGCTCCTTTTGGTAAAAAGGGGATGAAAACAGGGCATTGCAGAAAGAAGAGTCACAGCCTTTTCTAACTGCAGGGTTCTCAGTCTCTCCAATATGAAACAGCTGTTGATATACAATGCCAATTTTACAAGTCCATTCTTTTGGCCCTATTACTCTAGACCAGTGGTTGTTAACCTTCCTAATGCTGCAACCGTTTAATACAGTTCCTCATGTTGTGGTAACCCTCAACCATAAAATTATTTTCATTGCTGCTACATAACTGTAATTTTGCTACTTTCTGAATCATAAAGTACGTAGTTTTAGAAACAGATGTTTGTCAAAGGGGTTGCCGCTACAGGTTGAGAACCACTGCTATAAAGAACCCTGACTGATAGTTTCTAACCCAATCTTTGTGATAAGTAATTTTATATATATATATATTATTTATCTTTATGAATGTCTGAATCAAAAGTGCATCTGTGTGCTTGTGTTTTGAGCTCTTTGTTCCCCTGTGTATGATGCTGTTTTAGAAGGCAGTGCAAGCTTTAGGAATCCACCTTGGATGACAGTAGTAAGTCATAAGGAGTTGGCCTAAGATGGTTATAGCTATGTTCTTAATTCCAGCACACTTCCTGCTTCTTTATCCATTATCCTGTGAACAAGTCTCCATCACACACTACTTCATCACTGACCAAATGACTCTACTCTGCCTTCCCCACCATGGTGGATTAAAGCATCTCAAAATCATGAACTCAAATAAATCTCTGGCCATTAAATAGTTTTCATGGGTATTTGTCTCAGAGCAATACAAAATTAACTAATGCAAAACACACAGAGACACATAAACATACAATATATGTGCATACTTATTTGAGTATATTTGCTTGCACATATTTATATTATATATATGCCCTATTTGTATGTGAATATGAATATTTACATACATTTGCACATTTATAAATAGGGTATGTATAGGTCTTGATATATATGTTAAAACCTATTGATATTGTAGAGAAATACATATAGAAGATTGGCTAATTTTTGGAAGGTTTTATAAGCAAAATAATTTTATACAAATTACTTCTTTTTTAAAACCTCTGAGTGAGTATGGCTAATCACCTCATCACTGAGCCTGATAACATTTGAATTGAGATTCAAACACTTAATGTAGAGTAGGGAACAGAGGGAAGCATTATATACCAGGTAGTTTGCATATTCCCATTCTTCACTTCTCAGCTAATGCTGCTCACTGATACAGTGGCATGAGTAGGCTGGAAATAAGCTCAGACAGAATTTACTCATGACCTATAATGCATATCATGGGCTTAGGTTATCCCTGGAAACTCTTGGATATTATTTTAACAAATTGTGTGGAGAGGACCAGCTGTTGATATGCCAGCTGTAGCTAATTTAGACATGTTTATTATAATTATTCAAGGCACTCTCAGCAGGTCAATGGCCTCATTGCTCACCTAACCAGCTCTTTTTAGAACTATTCACACTACTGTAATAGGGATATTGTGAATGACATCTTTTCAAATGCAAAGGAATGATGTGTTGCGTGTTAAAATAGACACTCTTATGCAGCTAGTGAAGTGCACCCCAGAGTCATAGAAGCTGACTTTGAAGTGAATCTAATTTGTTATTAAGGTAATTATCAGGGAAACAACATCCTGAATACAAGATATGCAAGCAATTCTATTAACAATTCTAATTCAAGTAACTATGACCCCAGAACATCTTTGTCACTTTTAAAAAAATTCTCTTGGTTCTTTGAGAATTTCACACAATGTATTTTGATTATATTCATCCCCTAGCCAACTCCACTAGCTCCTCCTAGATCCACAACTCCGTCCCTATTCACCCAAATAGGATAATTTTTTCTGCCTCATTTTTAATCAGTTCTGTGAGACTTACAAGAAATGTATTTCATAATACTTCTTTCTCCACTCCTTCCAGACCCATCACTCAGCTTCAAAGGTTATCCAAGTGTGTCCTCTTTTTCTTAACCCACCAAGTCTGTTTTGTCATGCCCATATATTTTTGGACATGTGGTCTTCACTGGAAGATTTTCAACTTACCAGGGACAACACCCTTAAAACTGACTCTTCCATCAGAAATGAAATCTTGCAATTTGCAGCCAAATGGATGGAACTGGAGAAGTTCATCCTGAGTGAGCTAACACAGACTCAGAAGGATGCATATGACATCTATTCACTTATAATTGGATTTTAGCCATATAGTACAGGATAACTATATTACAACCAATGCACCAAAGAGAACATGAACATAGATTTTGTTACCTGTTAATGAGACGCTTTGCTCTAGTGATATTGCCTTGTAGGCCCCCAGTGTATGAGGAGGCTCATTGGCCCTCATATGACTGCTGAACTGGGGCAGAGGACTGATATGTAGGAGGAGGAGTAGGATGGAAGGGAGAGGGGATAGAGGGTGGTAGGGTGGGACTGGGAGGGTTGGAAAGAGGGCACTGTGATGGAGATGGAACCTGAAGTAATAAATAAACATTTAAAAAAAAAACCCAAAAAATGACTCTCCCTTTCTCAGCAGCTGTTAGTTGCCAATCACTCTTTAGCTAGGGGTAGATTTCCATGGGTGTCTTCCCTCTCCATGCTGGAATCTCATCTGTTCACTCTTCCCAGGTTTTGTGCATACTGTCGCAACCTGTGTAATTCATATGTGTGACTGCTCTGTACATAGTTTCTATTTTGACTCATTAAATTTCCCATAATAAGATGACCCTTTAAATCATAGCACATAATGTCAACACTAAAAAAAAAAATCTGTATTTTCGTTTATTGTCTAATGACAATATATTTACCTGAATTAACTAAACAGTCTTGAAGGCAGCATTCTAATATGACAGGTGAGATGATATGGAAAGACAATGGTATGATAAAATTATTTTTCTAATATGTAGAAGTCAGTCTGAATAAAATATATGTTATAAAAGATGTGCACAATATTTTACCTGCCAAACAAATTCAAGAGTAAATATTTAGTAAAGTAATTAGAATATCAAACCATATAAATTGCATATTAGTATTATTACTTTTTCTGTTTATTTTATTTAATCTTTTTACAGCTTGATCACAGACCCCTCCCTTCTCTCCTTTCAGTTTCACCCTCATATCCCCCTCCATCTACTCCCCTTCAGTGGAGGAGGAAGTGCAGAACCCCTCCTTTCCTCCCAGTCTCCCCCTTAAATAGCCCCTCCTCCCACAACCCTCTTTCCTTCTTCTCCAAGAAGGGGAGGCCCACTTGGGTACCAATACCCTGGCACATCAAGTCACAACAGGAATTAGCACTTCCTCTCCCACTGAGGTCAGACAAGGCAGTCTGTCTGTGGGAAAGGGATCCAAAGGCAGGCAACAGAGTGTGAGACAGACCTTAATACAATTGTTAGGTGACCCACATGAAGAACAAGTTGAACATCTGCTACATATATGTAGAGGGCCTAGGTTCATTCAATGCATGCACTTTGGTTGGTGGTTCTGTCTCTTTGAGACCCCATGGGCCTAGGTTAGTTTCCTATGTAGGTCTTGTGGTATCCTTGACCCTTCTGGTTCCCTTGATCCTTCCTCCCACTGTTCCACAAGAACTCCCAACTTCTGCCTGTTGTTTGACTGTGAGTCTCTGCATCTGCATGGTGGGTTTCCAACAGCTTCTGGATGAGCCCTCTCAGCAGACAGTTATGTTAGATTCCTGTCTGAAAGCATATCAGAGTATCATTAATAGTGTCTGGGGTTGGCTCTATCCCATGGGGTGGGTCTCAAGTTGGGCCAGTCATTGGTTGATGACTCAATCTCTATTCCATATTTATCACTACACTTCTTGCAGACAGGACAAATTTTGGGTCAAAGACTTCATGAGTGGGTTGATGCCCCTCTCCCTCCACTGGAATCCCACCTGGCTACAGGACATGATGATTTAGGCTACATAACCCATGGAGCTAAGAGTCTCATCTAGGATCAAACCCATAGACTCCCTCGAGATTTCCCCATCCACAAGATTTCCCACAATACAGATTTCCATTCTCTCTCTCAGTCCTCCTCCCTCACCCCTGCTCTTCCCACACCTGATCTCCATGCTAGTTTCCTGCAGCACTCCCTCTCCCACCCAATTCCTTCCCTCCATCTACTTGAAATGTCTATTTTATTTCCCCTTCTGAATGAGAATCAAGTATCCTCCCTTGGGCTCTCCTTGTTACATAGCTTCTTTGGGTCTGTAGATTATAACAGGATAATCCTGAAATATATGGCTTATATCCACTTATAAGTGAGGACATACCATGGGTGTCTTTCTGGGTCTTTGTTACCTCACTCAGGGTAATATTTTCTAGTATCATACATTTTCCTGCAAATTTCATGATGTCCTTGTTTTTAATACTGAGTAGTATTCCATTGTGTAAATGTACCACAATTTCTTTATCTATTCTTCGGTTGAGGGGCATCTAGGATGTTTCCATTTTCTGACTGTTAGGTATAAAGCTGCTATGAAAATGGTTGAGCAAGTGTCCTTGGGGTACGGTGGAGTGTCTTTTGGGTATATGCCCAGGAGTAGTATAGCTGGGTCTTGAGGTAGAACTATTCCCAAATTTCTGAGATATCACCAGACTGATTTCCATAGGGGTTGTACAAGTTTGCACTCCCGCCAGCAATGGAGGAGTGTTCCCCTTTCTCCACAATCTTGCCAGCATGTGCTGTCATTTGAGTTTTTGATGTTAGCCATTCTGACAGGTGTGAGATGGAATCTTAGAGTTGTCTTGAGTTACATATCTCTGATGATTAAGGATGTTGAACATTTATTTATTTATTGCTTCAGGTTATATATAGCTCATCATATTGTCCTCTTTCTCCCCTTCCCAGCCCCGCCCTCCCACCCTCTACCCCTAACCCTTCCATCCCACTCCTCTTGAGTGGAGTGTCCCTATATAACACTCTCTCACCCCAGTTCAGAAGTCATATGAGGGCCAAGAGTCTCCTCATACACTGGGGCCTACAAGGCAGTACCACCAGTGAAAATTGTCTCATTGCTAGGGAGAGAAAACTAAAAAACAAACAAACAAACAAACAAAAAATAAGTTTATGTCCATGTTCCCTTTAGTGAATTGGTTGTAGTATAGATGACCTGTACTATATAGCTAAAATCCTACTATAAGTGAATAGAAGCCATTTGCATCCTTCTGAGTCTGTGTTAGTTCACTCAGGATGAGTTTCTCTAGTTTCATCCATTTGGCTGCAAATTGCATAATTTCATTGTTTCTGATAGCTGAGTAATATTCCGTTGTGTAGATGTACCACAGTTTTTTAATCCATTCTTTGGTTGAGGGACATCTGGGTTGTTTCCAATTTCTAGCTATTACAAATAAGGCTGCTATGAACATAGATGAGGAAACTTGCTTATGATTCTGAGAGAAGTCATTTGGGTGTAAAAAATGGCCATCCTACCAAAAGTAATATATAGATTCAATGCAATTTCTATCAAAATAGCAACACAATTCTTTATAGACCTGGAAAAAGCTATTCTCAATTTCATATGGAACAACAAAAAACCAAGAATAGCTAAATCAATCCTGTACAATAAAAAAAACATCTGGAGGTATCACCATCAAAGATTTCAAGCTGTACTACAGAGCAATAGTTGTAAAAACAGCATGGTATTGGTATAGAAACAGACCAGTAGATCAATAGAATTGAATTTAAGGCCCAGAAATGGACCCACACACCCATGGCCACCTAATTTTTGACAAAGAAGCCAATACCACACAATGGAAAAAGGACAGCATCTTCAACAAATGGTGCTGGTCCAACTGGATGTCCACGTATAAAAGAATGAAATTAGATCCATACTTATCACCTTGTACAAAACTTAAGTCCAAGTGGATTAAAGACCTTAACATAAGGCTGGTCACACTAAATCTATTAGACGAAAAAGTGGGAAAACCCTCGAACTCATTGACACAGGTGACAACTTCCTGAACAGAACACCAACAGCTGAGAACCTGAGACCAACAATCAATAAATGGGACCTCATGAAACTTAAAAGCTTCTGTAAGACAAAATACACTGTCATTCAACCAAAAAGGAAGTCCCATTTATTAAATGTATATCTTAGTGTCTGAGCTGGTCTGAGCTGTTGGTATTCTGTTCAGTAAGTTATCTCCATTGCAAATACGTGTAAGACTATTCCCCACTTTCTCTCCTATTAGAATTAGTGTATCTAGTTTTATGTTAAGATCTTTAATCCACATGTACTTGAGTTTTGTGCAGACTGATAAGTATGGGTCTATTTGCATTCTTCTACATGTTGACATCTAGTTTGGTCAGCACCATTTGTTGAAGATTCTACATGTTGACATCTAGTTTGGTCAGCACCATATCCATTGTATGGTTTTTGCATCTTTGTCAAAAATGAAGTGTTTGTAGGTATGTGGGTTTATTTCTGAGTCTTTGATTCAATTCCATTGATCAATCTGTCTGTTTTTATGATGATAATATGCCATTTTTATTACTGTTGCTCTGTAGTACCGCTTGAAATCAGGGATGGTGATACCTCAAGAAATTATGTTTGTGCACAGGATTTCTTTAGGTATTCTGTGTTTTTTAATTTTTCCATATGAAATAGAGAATTGCCCTTTAAAAATATGTAAAGAGCTGTGTTGGAATTTTGATCGGAATTACATTGAATCTGAAGATTGCTTTTGGCAAAATAGCCATTTTTACTATGTTAATGCTACTGATCCATGAGCATGGGAGATCTTTCTACCTTCCGATATCTTCTTCAATTTCCTTCTTCAGAGACTTGAAGTTTTGTTATACAGGTCTTTCACTTGCTTATTTAGAGTTCCATCAAGATATTTTATATTATTTTTGGCTATAGTGAAGGGTGTGGTTTCCCTAATATATTTCTCAGTTTCTCAGTTTATTGCTTGTATAAAAGAGAGCTACTGATTTTTTTTTTTGAGTCAATTTTGCTGTCAGTTTGCTGAAGGTGTATAGCAGCTGTAGTTCTCTGGTAGAATTATGGAGTCACTTATGTAAACTATCATATCATCTGTGAATAGTGATACTTTGACTTCTTCCTTTTTAATTTGTATCCCCTTGATCTCCTTTAGTTTTCGAATTGCTCTAGCTAGAATTTCAAGCTCTATTTTGAATAGATACAGAGAGAGCTGGAAGCCTTGTCTTGTCCTTCATTTCAATGGAATTGCTTTAAGTTTCTTTCCATTTAACTTGATGTTGGTTACTGACTTGCTTTATATTGCCTTTATTTTGTTTGGGTGGGCCTTGTATCCCTGGTATCTCCAAGACTTTTAACATGAAAGAGTATTGAGTTTTGTCAAAGGCTTTTTTCAGCATCTAATGAGATGATCATGTGCTGTTTTTCTTTGTTTGTATGGTTGATTACATTGATGGATTTTTATATGTTGAATTATCCTTGCATCACTGGGATGAAGACTACTTACTCATAGTGGATAATGTTCTTGATGTCTTCTTAGATTCAGTTTTTGAGTATTTTATTAAGTATTTTTCCAATAAGGTTCATGAGGGAAATTGTTATGAATTTCTCTTTTTTGTTGTTGAGTCTTTGTGTGGTTTAGACATCTAGGTGACTATGGCTTAAAAGAATGAGTTTGGCAATGTTCCTTCTGTGTCTATTTTGTAGAATAATTTGAGGAGTGTTGGTATTAGCTCTTCTTTGAAAGTCTGGTAGAATTCTGTGCTAAAATCATCTGGCACTGGGCTTTTTTTGCGGGGGTTGGGAGAATTTGAAAGACTGTTTCTATTTCCTTAGGGGTTATAGGGATATTTAAATTGTTTACTTGTTCTTGACTTAATTTTGGTAGGTGGTATCTGTCAAGAAAATCACCCATTTCTTTTAGATATTCCAATTTCGTGGAGTATAAGCTTTGGAAGTAAGACTTAATTGTTTGGATTTCCTCAGTGTCTGTTTTTATTTGCCCCTTTTCATTTCTGATTTTGTTAACTCCGATACTGTCTCTCTTCAGTTTAGTTAGTTTGTCTGATTGCTTGTTATTTTTCTCAAAGTACAAGCCCTTGGTTTTGTTGATTCTTTGAATAAATCTGTTTCTAATTTATTTATTTCAGTCCTGAGTTTGATTATTTCCTGCCATCTACTCCTCTTGCATATGTTTGCTTCTTCTTCTCTAGAGTGTTAAAGAGTGCTTTGAAAATGCAAGTATGAGATCTCTCTAATTTTTTAAATAAGGACATTTAGTCATCTGAAGTTTTCTTTTAGAACTGCTTTCATTGTGGATCATAAATTTGGGTATATTGTGCATTTGTTTTTATTAAATTCTAGAAAGTCTTTAATTTCTTTATTTCTTCCCTGAACCTGTGGTCATTGAGTGGAGAATTGTTCACTTTCCATGAGTTTGTAGGCTTTATATTGCTGTTGTTGTTGAAGTACATCTTTAATCCATGGTAGTCTGATAAGATATAAAGGGTTATTTTAATTTTCTTATATCTGTTGAGGCTTGCTGTGTGATGAATTATATGTTCAATTTTGGATAATGTTTTATGAGGTGCTGAGAAGAAGGTATATTCTCTTGTGTTTGTATGAAATTTTCTATAGAAATCTGGTAGGTACATTTGATTCATAACATCAGTTAATTTCAATATTTCTCTGTTTAGTTTCTCTCTCAATAATCTTTCCATTGATGAGAGTGGGGTATTGAAGTCTCCCATTATTCATGTGTGGGGTACAATATGTGATTTAAACTTTAGTAATGTTTCTTTTTATGAATAAAGTTGCCCTTGCATTTGGTGCATAGATGTTCAGAATTGAGACATCGTCTTGTTCGATTTTTCCTTTGAGTATGAAGTGTCCTTCCCCATCTCTTTTGATTAATTTTGTTTGAAAATCTATTTTATTAGATATTAAAATAGCTACTCCAGCTTGCTTCTTTGGTCTGCTTGCTTGGAAAACCTTTTTCCAGACCTTTACTCTGAGGTAATATCTATCTTTGTTGATGAGGTATGTTTCTTGTATGCAGCAGAATAGTGAGTCCTGTTTCCACATCTATTCTGCTAGCCGATTTTCTTTTTATTGGGGAATTGAGTCCATTGATATTGACAGATGCTAATAACCAATGATTGTTAATGCCTGTTATTTTGATGTTGGTATTGGTATATAGATAGATCGATAGATAGATAGATAATATGTTTTGCTTCTTTTGGTTTTGCTGATGTGCAGTTATTTATTTCCCACATTATCGAGGATATAGTTAACCTCCTTGGGTTGGAGTTTTCCATCTAGTATCTTCTGTAGGGCTGAATTTGTGGGATATTGTTTAAATTTGTTTTTATTATGAAATATCTTGTTTTCTCCATCTACGGCGATTAAAATTTTTGCTAAATATAATAATCTGGGCTGATATCTGTGGTCTCTTAGAGTGGGCAATATATCTGCCTAAGTTCATCTGGCTTTTAGAGTCTCTGTTGAGAAGTCTGGTGTAATTCTGATAGATTTGTTTATATGTTATTTCTTCTTTTCCCTTGATGCTTTTAATATTCTTTTTTTTTGTTCTGTACATTTGATTCCTATGTGGCAGAAAGATTTTCTTTACTGGTCCATTCTATTTGGCATTCTGCAAGCTTCTTGTTTGTTTATAATCATCTCTTTCTTTAGGGTGGGGCAGTTCTCATTTATGATTTTTTTGAAAATATTTTCTAGGCCTTGGATCTGGGATTATTCTCCTCCTACTATTCCTCTTATTCTTAGGTTCCATCTTTCCATAGTATGTCAGATTTATTGAATGTTTTATGTCAGGAACTTTTTATATATAACATTTTATTTGATTGATGTATCAATTTCTTCAATCATATCTTTTATGCCTGAGATTCTCTCTTCCATCTCTTGTATTCTCTTGGTGATACTTTTGCCGGTAATTTCCATTCTCTTCCCTAGGATTTCCATCTCCAGGATTCCCTCAGTTTGTATTTTCTTCATGGCTTCTATTTCCATTTTCAGGTCTTGAACTGTTTTATTTATTTCCTTCACCTCTTGGTTTGAATTTTCCTGTTTTTCTTTAAGAGATTTATTTATTTATTCTTTTTTT
>CAJQZJ010000165.1:1661951-1749232 GCA_907164525.1 Lophiomys imhausi
GGACAATTTGTTTGAATTGCAGCCTGCCTTTTGTAAGTAGCTTTTAAACTTAAATCTTTCCAAATCCTATGTGCCTGTCTCTGCATTCTAAATTTTGGGATCAAAGACATGTGGTTTCCAACTGATGGGATTAAAGATGTGCTCCTCCACCCCTGGATCAAAGTTTTTCTCTGTTTAGAGCTTGTTTTGTATCAGGTGGCCTTGAGCTCTGAGATCTGCCTGTTTCTGTCTCTAGTGTGTTGGGATTAAGGGTGTATTCTTCCCCAATGATGTGACTAAGGGTGTGCACCATCACCACCCTGTTTCTTGTAACTCTAGAATTTATAAGACAACTAACTCTATAGTGATCCTCCTGTCTCTGCTGGAGGTAAAGGCATGGGCTAACACCATGCATTATTTTACCTTAGCTCTAAGTTTTTTCAACTCTTGGAGGTTTGTAAAACCAGGTTGAACAGCTGTCACCTTTAATTTATTTACAGTGTTTTAAACCTGTTACCTGCTTTTTTAATGCCAAACCATGGAAATAGCCTATACCTCTACAAAAAAACAAAACAAAAACAAAAAAAAAATTTTAAGCTGCTATCAATTTTGTGTAATCTCTGTAGCCACCTGCAGTCTAACATTCTAATATGAAATTAAGGCCATTTTCTTTTCATGCCAGTAAGGTAAATTACAGTTTAAAATTTTTATATTGTATTTTTATTATATTTTTAAGCTTATTAATTCTTTTCTTAAAATAGTATTATTTATTTCTAGAACATAGTTTCCTCCCTCCTCCCCTCTTGGCCCCTCCCTTCATCTCTCCTTCCCTCCCTCTCTCCTTCCCTCCCTCCCTCCCTTCCTCCCTCCCTCCCTCCTTGTTCCTCTACTTGGTACTCTCCTTCTCCTCAGATGAGGTGGGTCCTCACATATCATACTCCCTCAGATCTTGCGTCATGTGAGGCCCAAGAGCTTACACTCGTACTGGAGCTTGATAAGGCACACCATCTAGGGTGTGGGGTTCCACTAACCTGCAGCAGATTCCATGACTCACTGGTGGGTAGAATTTTTCCTAGGATAGATATGCTAGGTTCCTGTCTATTTGGGTGTGTGGGTTGTAGGATAGTTATCCTCTGATGTATGGTTAATATCCATTTGTAAGGGAATACATACCATGTTTATCTTTCTGGGACTGCGTCAGCTCACTTAGGATGAGCTTTTCTAGTTCCATCCATTTGGTTTTGAATTGCATGATTTTCTCATTTCTGATAGCTGTGTAGTATTCCATTGTGTATATGTACCACAGTTTTTTTATCCATTCTTCAGTTGATGGACATCTGGGTTGTTTCCAGTTTCTGGCTATTACAAATAAAGCTGCTATGAACATTGTTGAGGCAATGTCCTTTTGGTTTCTTTTCAGATCTTTTGGATATATGCCCAAGAGGGGTATGGCTGGGTCTTGAGGTAGATTTATTCCCAATTTTCTAAGATATCTCCAGATTGATTTCCAAAGTGGTTGCACAAGTTTGCAGTCCCACCAGCAATGGGGAAGTGTTCCCCTTTCTCCACATCCTCACCAGCATGTGCTATCATTTGAGTTTTTGATCTTAGCCATTCTGACAGGTGTGAGATGGAATCTCAGAGTTGTTTTAAGTTGCATTTCCCTGATAACCAAAGATGTTGAACATTTCCTCAAATGCCTCTCAGCCTTTAGAGATTCCTCTTCTGTGAATTCTCGGTTTAGCTCTGTACCCCATTTATTGATGGGGTTATTTGATTTTTTGGTGTTTAATTTCTTCAGTTCTTTATATATTTTGGATATTAGCCCTCTGTCAGATGCTGGGTTGGTGAAGATCCTTTCCCACTCTGTAGGATGCTGTTTTGTTTTAAGGGCAGTGTCCTTTGCCTTACAGAAGCTTTTCAATTTTATAAGGTCCCATTTATTGATTGTTTGTTTTAGTGCCTGAGCTATTGGTGTTCTATTCAGGAAGTTGCTACCAGTGCCAATGATTTCAAGGCTTTTTCCCACTTTCTCTTCTATTAATGTTAGTGTGTCTGGATTTATGTTGAGGTCCTTGATCCACTTAGACTTAAGTTTTGTACAGGGTGATAAGTATGGATCTATTTGCATTCTTCTACATGTTGACATCCAGTTAGACCAGCACCATTTATTGAAGATGCTTTCCTTTTTCCATTGTATGTTTTTGGCTTCTTTATCAAAAATTAAGTGACCATAGATGTGTGGGTTTATTTCTGGGTCTTCAATTCGATTCCATTGGTCAACTGGTCTGTTTCTATACCAGTACCATGCTGTTTTTATTACTATTGCCCTGTAGTACAGCTTGAAATCCGGGATGGTGATACCTCCAGATGTTCTGTTATTGTACATGATTGATTTAGCTATTCTGGGTCTTTTGTTATTCCACAT
The DNA here is from genome assembly GCA_907164525.1 of Lophiomys imhausi. NCBI lineage: Eukaryota > Metazoa > Chordata > Mammalia > Rodentia > Muridae > Lophiomys > Lophiomys imhausi. Next base: position 1,664,359 of record CAJQZJ010000165.1, read on the forward strand.
GAAGTTGAGAATTGTTTTTTCCAGATCTGTAAAAAATTGAGTTGGTATTTGGATAGGAATTGCATTGAATCTGTATATTGCTTTTGGTAAGATTGCCATTTTTATTATGTTGATCCTACCTATCCATGAACAAGGGAGATCTTTCCATCTCCTGATATCTTCTTCAATTTCTTTCTTCAGGGTCTTGAAGTTCTTATCATACAGGTCTTTCACTTGCTTGGTTAGAGTTACCCCAAGGTATTTTATATTATTTGTGGCTATTGTGAAGGGTGTTGATTCCCTTATTTCTTTCTCAGCCCATTTATCTTTTGTGTAAAGAAGGGCTACTGATTTTTTTGAATTGATTTTGTATCCGGCCACCTTGCTGAAGGAGTTTATCAGCTGTAGAAGTTCTCTGGTGGAATTTTTGGGGTCACTGATGTATACTATCATATCATCTGCAAATAGGGATACTTTGACTTCTTCCTTTCCAATTTGTATCCCCTTGATCTCTTTTAGTTGTCTTATTGCTCTAGCTAAAACTTCAAGTACTATGTTGAAGAGATATGGAGAGAGTGGGCAGCCTTGCCTTGTCCCTGATTTTAGAGGAAATGCTTTAAGTTTCTCTCCATTTAGTTTGATGTTGGCTATTGGCTTGCTGTAAATTGCGTTTATTATTTTTAAGTATGGTCCTTGTATGCCTGATCTCTCTAAGACTTTTATCATGAAAGGGTGCTGTATTTTGTCAAAAGCTTTTTCAGCATCCAATGAGATGATCATGTGGTTCTTTTCTTTCAGCTTGTTTATGTGGTGGATTACATTGATGGATTTTCTAATGTTGAACCACCCCTGCATCCCTGGGATGAAGCCTACTTGATCATGGTGTATGATACTTTTGATGTGATCTTGGATCCGGTTTGCAAGTATTTTATTAAGTATCTTTGCATCCATGTTCATAAGGGAAATTGGTCTGAAATTTTCTTTCTCCGTTGGGTCTTTGTGAGGTTTAGGTATCAGGGTAACTGTGGCCTCATAGAATGTGTTTGGCAGTATTCCTTCTGTTTCTATGTTGTGGAAGAGTTTGAAGAATATTGGTGTTAGCTCTTCTTTGAATGTCTGGTAGAATTCTGTGCTGAAACCATCTGGGCCTGGGCTTTTTTTGGTTGGAAGACGTCTAATGACTTCTTCTATTTCCTTAAGGGTTATAGGACTGTTTAATTTGTTTACCTGTTCTTGATTTAACCTTGGTAGGTGGAATCTATCAAGAAAATTGTCCATTTCATTTAGATTTTCCAATTTTGTGGAGTACAAGTTTTTGAAGTAGGACCTAACGATTCTTTGGATTTCCTCAATGTCTGTTGTTATTTCCCCCTTTTCATTTCTGATTTTGTTGATTTGGGTATTTTCCCTCTGCCTTTTAGTTAGTTTAGCTAAGGGCTTGTCTATTTTGTTGATTTTCTCAAAGAACCAGCTCTTGGTTTTGTTGATTCTTTGTATTGTTCTTTTTGTTTCTAAGTTGTTGATTTCAGCCCTGAGTTTGATAATTTCCTCTCGTCTGCTCCTCTTGGGAGTGTTTGCTTCTTTTTGTTCTAGCTCTTTCAGGTGTTCTTTTAGGTGGCTAGTATAGGAATTCTCCAGTTTCTTTTTGAAGGCACTTAGAGCTATAAACTTTCCTCTTAGCACTGCTTTCAATGTGTCCCATAAGTTTGGGTATGTTGTGCCTTCATTTTCATTGAGTTCTAAGAAGACTTTAATTTCTTTTTTTATTTCTTCCCTGACCCAGAGGTCATTGAGGAGAGAGTTGTTCAGTTTCCATGTTTTTGCAAGCACTCTGTTGTTTTTGTTACTGTTGAAGCCTAGCTTTATTCCATGATGGTCTGATAAGTTACAAGGAGTGATTTCAATTTTCCTGTATCTGTTGAGGCTTGCTTTGTGACCGACTATATGGTCGATTTTGGAGAAGGTTCCGTGAGGTGCCGAGAAGAAAGTGTATTCTTTTGTTTTTGGGTGAAATGTTCTGTAGATATCAATTAGGTCCATTTGATTCATGACATCTGTGAGGTTCATTATTTCTCTGTTTGGTTTCTGCATTGTTGATCTGTCCAGTGGTGAGAGTGGTGTGTTGAAGTCTCCCACTATTAATGTGTGAGGTTCAATGTGGGATTTGAGCTTCAGTAGTGTTTCTTTAATGAATGTGGGTGGTCTTACATTTGGGGCATAGATGTTTAGTATTGAAATTTCATCTTGGTGGATTTTTCCTTTGATGAGTATATAGTGTCCTTCCCCATCTCTTTTGATTAATGTTGGTTGAAAATCCAATTTGTTGCATACTAGAATTGCTACTCCAGCTTTTTTCTTGGGTCCATTTGCTTGGTATATCTTTTTCCAGCCCTTTTCTTGGAGATAATGTCTATCTTTTTTGCTGAGGTGTGTTTCTTGTAAACAGCAGAATATGGGATTCTGTTTTCGCATCCATTCTGCTAGCCTGTGCCTTTTTATTGGGGAATTGAGTCCATTGATGTTGAGAGATATTAATGACCAGTGATTGTTACTTCCTGCCATCTTGATGTTGGTAGAAATAGTGTGTGAGTGAGCTTCTTTCCTTTTGTTTTTGCTGCAGGCATGCTATTTGCTTCCTGTGCTTTCTTGTGTGTAGTTAACCTCTTTGGGTTGAAGTTTTCCTTCTAACATCTTCTGTAGAGCTGGATTTGTGTATAGATATTGTTTGAATTTAGCTTTGTCGTGGAATATCTTGTTTTCTCCATCTATGTTGATTGATAGTTTTGCAGGGAATAGTAGTCTGGCCTGGCATTTGTGTTTTTTTAGGGTCTGCAAGATGTCTGTCCAGGCCCTTCTGGCTTTTAGAGTCTCTGAAGAAAAGTCAGGTGTGATTCTGATAGGTTTGCCATTATATGTTACTTGACCCTTTTCCCTAGCAGCTTTTAAAATTCTTTCTTTGTTCTGTACATTTAGTGTTTTGATTATTATGTGGCGGGAAGATTTTCTTTTCTGGTCTAATCTATTTGGGGTTCTGTAAGCTTCTTGTACAGTTATAGGCATCTCTTTTTTTAGATTTGGGAAATTCTCTTCAATGATTTTGTTGAAGATATTTTCTGGTCCATGGAGGTGGGACTCTTCTCTTTCTTCTATTCCTATTATTCTGAGATTCCATCTTTTCATTGTGTCCTTGATTTCCTGAAGGTTTTGTGTCAGGACTTTTTTAGATTTGACATTTTCTTTGACAGATGTATCCATTTCTTCAATTTTATCCTCTGAGCCTGAAATTCTTTCTTCCATCTCTCGTATTCTGTTGGTGATGCTAGTGTCTGTAGTTCCGATTCTTTTCTTAAGGTTTTCCAGTTCTATGGATGTCTCAGATTGGATTTTCTTCATTGCTTCAACTTCCCTTTGCAGGTCTTCCATTCCTTTAAGTGCTTTATTCATTTCTATCACCTCCTTTGCAGTACTTTGTTGTTGCTCTCTGAGGTATTTGATTTCCTCCCTTAGGCCTTCTATTATTAATATAAGTGTAGGATTAAGATCATTTTCCTTTGCTTCAATTGGGTTCAGCTGTCCAGAGTTGTCTGTAGCATTATTGCTAGGATCTGGAGACATCCTATTGTTTTGTTTTGTTTTTTACCATGTTCTTGCACTGACCTTTTGTCATCAGATGGACCCAGGTGTTATCTGTTTGTTTCTTTCGTTACCTGACCTTGGTGCTCAGGAAAACTCCCTGCCCTGGGGGTTGGCTGTTCCTGAGATCCTGGTGTTTACCTCCAGATGGCGGGCAGATTCCTGTAATAGACTGACTGGCTCTCGGAGAGGAGGGTGGCTGCTGCTCTCCTCAACTGCTTGTGACCCAATTGGACCAATATAGAGGGGATTGGAGTGGGGAGAGGGCTAGCCTCTGAGGACCTGGGAGCTGACAGGTCTCCTCAGAAAGGCAGGTAGAGCTGTTGTTGGGTCTGTGTTCTCCTCTCACTGACCCAGTCGTTCTGGATCCCCAGCTGGGCTGACTGTGCAGGCAGGGAGCTCCACCCACAACAGATGCCGGCCTCAGTGCGCCTGTTGCTGACTGCCTCAGATGCTTGGGTGCTAGGGTGAGTGACCCACCCGCCCCAGTATTTGTGGAGAACACACTGTCCCGGGCTCTGTTTGCAGGCAGTCTTGGCTCCTAATTGCTTTGCTGTGACTGGGTTAGGTCTCTGCCTCTCCGCTACAGTGCACACTGTGCCACCATGTTGGAAACTCTGGAAAAAAATAATCTCACTTACCTTTGCTCTTGTGGTGCGGCTCGAGTGCAGGCTGGATATCAGGCAGACAGCTATTTATTTATTCTTTAAAGGCCTCTATCATCTTTATAAGTTTGGATTTAAGGTCATCTTCTTGTGCTTTCACTGTGTTAGGATATGCAGGGCTTGCTGTGGTAGGATCATATTCTGGTGGTGCTATTTTGCTGTGGCTCCTGTTGATTGTGTCCCTATGCTGGTCTTTAGCCATCTGGCTGTCCATAGTGTCAGCTGGGTGTTCCTGATTTAGCCCTCTTTAGGGAGGCAGACCAAGCCTTGAGACTGACAGTGGAGCTTGGTAAAAGCCTGCTGCTCACCTGTGGTGACTGTGCTCCAGGAGGAGCTGAATGTTCCTGGGGTCCTACAGGCCTACTCAGGAAGGAAGACAGAGCTGTGGATCTGACAATAGAGCATTATTAATACACAATTGTTGAATGGGAATCAATGAATCAGAGACCAGATCCCTTAAATCAGGGTACTGACAAATGACTAATAATGTCCCAATATTTTTATATAATTAGCTTGATAGAATGAAATGACTTTGAACAGAATTTGCATAGCACAAACATGCTAGACACTGATGAACTTATTTTCTGTTGCAGAGCACCAGAGTGAAGAAAGTCTTCACCCTGCCTTCCATATTGATTCTCCCTTTCAGGGGAAAGTAGACCAAAGTGATGTATCATTTACCATCCAGAGCAGGTAACAGCTTTTATTTATTCTTTCTTTATTTATTTTTTCCTTTATTTTTTATTTCTTCAAGTTACATCTCAATTGCAGTCCCCTCCCCTACAGGCCTACTCGGGAAGGAAGACAGAGCTGTGGATCTGACAATAGAGCATTATTAATACACAATTGTTGAATGGGAATCAATGAATCAGAGACCAGATCCCTTAAATCAGGGTACTGACAAATGACTAATAAATAATGTCCCAATATTTTTATATAATTAACTTGATAGAATGAAATGACTTTGAACAATATTTGCATAGCAGAGACTTGCTAGACACTGATGAACTTATTTTCTGTTGCAGAGCACCAGAGTGAAGAAATGCTTCACGCTGCCTTCCATATTGATTCTCTCCTTTCAGTGGAAAGTAGAGCAAAGTGATGTATCATTTACCATCCATGATGTATCATGTTACCATAACAGCTTTTATTATTCTTTATTTATTTATTTATTTATTTTTTCCTTTATTTTTTATTTCTTCAAGTTACAACTCAATCACAGTCCCCTCCCTATAACCCCCTCCAGTCCCACCCTCCCACCCTCAACCCCCATCCTCTTCCCTTTTTTTTTTAAGTTTAAGGTATATCTTATTTCCCCCATATTCTCTCAACACATTACAGCATCACTCTTCAGTCGTTTGGCCCCATTTCTCTGACACACATTGATTGTAGAGCAGGGGTTATGAAGGACTTACCTACCCTGTCTTGGCAGAGCTAGGCTGTTGACATACCTGCTTCCAGGTTTTGTCCTTTTTGGACAGCATTCTGTCTACAGTTGGAGCAAGGGGCTTTTCCTACCAAGAGATAGGCTTGCGAATAATTCAGTCATCTCCCACTGGAGATTGTTCGATGCTCATCTTCTACTTGGAGGAGAATAGGGGGTGCTGTCAGGAGTTGATATGTCTTGATATAAAAAAATTTAAAGTTACTAAAACAACTTTGAATGCCATATTCTGCAGCTCTCTTGAGGTTTTTGAAGAGGCCCTATCTATCTCTTATATTAGGGTAAGCAGGTGTTGCTTGTCTCTTACAACTTTATTTCTGATTAGCTTAGAAAATAACTTTAATAGGCTGTCATAGTACCTAACAGAATGACCAGCTTGCATAACCATTAGTTTGCATTTCTTAATTATCCTAAACAGTTTATGACAATTAGTAGTAAAAGGCCGAAACTTCACATTTCATTTTTTTCTTTACCTCCTAACCCTTTCATCCAGTTTCTCTGGGATGGAGTGTCCTTATATAACAGTCTCTCATCTCAGTTGAGAGGCCGTATGAGGGCCAAGAGCCTCCTCATTCATTGGGGGCCTATGAAGCAGTACCATCAGTGAAAAGTGTCTCATTGTCCGGGAGAGAGAACTACTACACAAGCAAACCAATAAGCAGACAAATAGATAAAAAAGACTAAAAAATAGAAAAAAATAGAAAAAAATATATAAAAATAAATAAAAATAAGAATTAAAAATAAGAAGTCTATGTCCAAGTTCCCTTTGGTGTGTTAGTTGTAGTATCGATACCTTCTACTATATAGCTAAAATCCTACTATAAGTGAACACATGCAATATGCATCTTTCTGAGTCTGGGTTAGCTCACTCAGGAGGAGCTTTTCTAGTTCCATCCATTTGGCTTCAAATTGCATAATTTCATTGTTCCTGATGGCTGAATAGTATTACATTGTGTAGATGTACCACAGTTTTTTAACCCATTCTTCAGTTGAGGGACATCTGAGGTATTTCCAGTTTCTAGCTATTACAAATAAGGCTGCTATAAACATAGATGAGGAAACCTCCTTATGATTCCATGAAGAGGCATTTCGGTGTATACTCAGAAGTGGTATGGCTGGGTCCTGATGCAGAGCTATTCCACGTTTTCTCAGATATCGCCAGACTGACCTCCATAGTGGTTGCACAAGCCTGCATTCCCACCAGCAATGGAGTAGGGTACCCCATTCTCCACACCCTCCCAGCATGTTCTGTCATTTGAGCTTTTGATCTTAGCCATTCTGACAGGTGTGAGATGGAATCTCAGAGTCGTCTTGAGTTGCATTTCTCTGATGATTAAGGATGTTGATCATTTCTTCAAGTGTCTCTCAGACATTAGGAATTCCTCCTTTGTGAATTCTCTATTTAGCTCTGTCCCCCATTTTTTGATTGGATTATTTGGTTTCGTGGCATTTAATTTCTTGAGTTCTTTGTAGATTTTGGATATTAGCCCTCTGTCAGATGTGGGGTTGGTGAAGATTTTCTCCCAGTCTGTAGGCTGCTGTTTTGTTCCAATGACAGTGTCTTTTGCCTTACAGAAGCTTTTCAGTTTCATGAGGTCCCATTTATTGATTATTGATCTCAGGTCCTGAGCTGTTGATGTTCTGTTCCGTAAGTTGTCACCTGTGCCAATTAGTTCTAGGGTTTCTCCCACTTTTTCTTCTAGAAGATTTAGTGTGACAGGTCTTATGTTAAGGTCTTTGATCCACTTGGACTTAAATTTTGTACAAGGTGATAAGTATGGGTCTAATTTCATTCTTTTACAAGTGGTCATCCATTTGGACCAGCACCATTTGTTGAAGATGCTTTCCTTCCATTGTGCTGTTTTAGCTTCTTTGTCAAAAATTAGGTGGCCATAAGTGTGTGAGTCTATTTCTGGATCTTCAATTCGATTCCATTGATCTACTGGTCTGTTTCTATACCAATACCATGCTGTTTTTACAACTATTGCTCTGTAGTGCAGCTTGAAATCTGGGATGGTGCTACTTCCAGATGTTTTTTTATTGTACAGGATTGATTTAGCTATTCTGGGCTTTTTGTTGTTCCATATGAAATTGAGGCTAACTCTTTCCAAGTCTATAAAAAATTGTGTTGGTGTTTTGATAGGAATTGCATTGAATCTATATATTGCTTTTGGTAGGATGGCCATTTTTATTATGTTGATTCTACCTATCCATGAGCATGGGAGATCTTTCCATCTTCTAAAGGCCTCTTCCATTTCTTTCTTGAAGGGCTTGAAGTACTTGCTTGGTTAGAGTTACCCCCAGGTATTTTATGTTGTTTGTGGCTATTGTGAAGGGGGTTGTTTCCCTTATTTCTTTCTCAGCCCATTTGTTTGTTGTATAAAGAAGGGCTTCTGATTTTTTTGAATTTATTTTGTATCCAGCCACGTTGCTGAAGGTGTTTATCAGCTGTAAGAGTTCTCTTGTGGAATTTTTGGGGTCGCTTATGTATACTATCATATCATCTGCAAATAGGGATAATTTGACTTCTTCCTTTTCGATGTTTATCCCCTTGATCTCCTTTAGTTGTCTTATTGCTCTAGCAAGAACTTCAAGTACTATATTGAAGAGATATGGTGAAAGTGGACATCCTTGTCTTGTCCCTGAGTTTAGAGGAAATGCTTCAAGTTTTTCTCCATTTAACTTGATGCTAGCCACCGGCTTGCTGTATATTGCCTTTATTATTTCTAGGTACATTCCTTGTATGCCCGTTCTCTCCAGAATTATTAGCATTAAGGGGTGTTTGATTTTGTCAATGCTTTTTTGCATCTAGCGAGATTATCGTGTGGTTTTTTTTTCTTTCATCTTGTGTATATGGTGAATGAAGTTGATAGACTTTTGTATGTTTAACCATCTCTGCATTCCTGGGATGAAGCCTACTTGATCATGGTGTATGATACTCTTGATGTGTTCTTGAATTCGGTTTGCTATATTTTATTAAGTATTTTTGCATCTATGTTCATGAGGGAGTTTGGTCTGAAGTTCTCTTTCTTTGTTGGGTCTTTGTGTGGTTTAGGAATCAGGGTGACTGTGGTCTCATAGAATGAGTTTGGCAATGTTCTTTGAGATTCTATTTTGTGAAAGAGTTTGAAGAGTATTGGTGTTAGCTCCTCTTTGAAGGTCCGGTAGAATTCCGTGCTAAAGCCATCTGGCCCTGGGCTATTTTTGGTTGGGAGATTTTTAATGACTCTTTCTATTTCCTTAGGGGTTATAGGGCTGTTTAATCTGTTTATCTGATCTTGATTTAGCTTTGGTAGGTGGAATCTATCAAGAAAATTGTCCATTTCACTTAAGTTTTCAAATTTGGTGGAGTATAGATTTTTTAAAGTAGGATCCAAATATTCTCTGGATTTCCTCAATGTCTGTTGTTATTTCTCCCTTTTCATTTCTGATTTTGTTGATTTGCGTTTTCTCCCTCTGTTTTTTAGTTAATTTGGCTAAGATTCTGTCTATTTTGTTGATTTTCTCGAAGAACCAACTCTTGGTTTCATTGATTCTTTGTATAGTTCTTTTTGTTTCTAAGTTGTTGATTTCAGCCCTAAGTTTGATGATCTCCTGCCTTCTGCTCCTCTTGGAAGTGTTTGCTTCTTTTTTTTCCAATTCACTCAGTTTAGCTGTTAATTCGCTAATATGAGCTGTCACAATTTTCTTTTTGAAGGCACTTAGTGCTATGAACTTTCCTCGTAGCACAGCTTTCATTGTGTCCCATAGGTTTGGGTATGTTGTGTCTTCATTTTCGTTGGATTTTAAAAAGTCTTTGATTTCCTTCTTTATTTCTTCCCTGACCTAGTGGTCCTCTAGTAAAGAGTTGTTCAATTTCCATGTGAGTGTAGACTTTCTGTTGATTCTTTTGCTATTGAAGTCAAGCTTTCTTCCATTTTTGTCTGATAAGATACAAAGGGTTATTTCTATTTTCTTGTATCTGTTGAGGCTATCATTGTGTCCAACTATTTAGTCGAGTTATGGAGAAGGTTCCATGAGGTGCTGAGAAGAAGGTGTATTTCTTTGTTTTTGCGTGAAACGTTCTGTAGATATCTGTTAGTTCCATTTGGTTCATGATCTCTGTTAGACTCATTATTTCTCTGTTTGGCTTCTGTCTTGATGATCTGTCCACAGTTATGAGTGGGGTGTTGAAGTCTCCCACTATTAAAGTGTTTGGATCGATGTGTGATTTAAGTTTTAGAAGCGTTTCTTTTATAAATGTAGGTGCCTTTGTATTTGGGGCATAGATGTTCAATATTGAGATGTCCTCTCGGTGGATATTTCCTTTAATGAGTATGATGCCCTTCTCTGTCTTTTTTTATTAACTTCAACTGGAAGTCTATTTTGTTTGATATTAGGTTGGCTACCAGCTTATTTCCTGGGTCCATTTGCTTGGAAAACTTTTTCCCAGCCCTTTACTCTGAGATAGTGTTTATCTTCAATAGTGATATGTGTTTCTTGTATACAGCAAGAACATGGGTCTTGTTTACTGATCCAGTCTGTAAGTCTGTGTCTTTTTATTGGCGAGTTGAGTCCATTGATGTTGATGGATATTAGTGACAAGGGGTTGTTATTTCCGATTATTTTGCTATAGCTGGCTGTCTTGCGTTTCTTTTTGTTTAGTTGCTGTGGAGGTTTCTATTTCCTCTGTTTTCTTGGGTGTAGTTATCTTCTCTGTGTTGGAGTTTTCCTTCTAGGATCTTCTGTAGGTCTGGGTTTGTGAGGAGATATTGTTTGAATTTGATTTTGTCATGGAATATCTTGTTTTCTCCATCTATGTTGATAGAGAGTTTTGCTGGGTATAGTAGTCTTACTGTCACCTATGTTCTCTCAGGGCTTGTAGGACATCTGTCCAGGCCCTTCTAGCTTTTAAAGTTTCTGAGGAGAAGTCAGGGTCTGCCATTGTATGTGACTTGGCCTTTTTCTCTTACAGCTTTTAATATCCTTTCTTTGTTCTCTACATTTGGAGTTTCTATTATTACGTGGCGAGAGGAGTTTCTTTTCTTATCTAATCTGTTTGGTGTTCTGTAAACCTCTTGGATTTTTACTGGCATCTCTTTCTTTAGGTTTGGGAAGTTTTGTTCTATGATTTTGTTGAAGATATTTCCTGGACCATGGAGTCAGGAGTCTTCTCTTTCCTCTATGCCTATATTTCTTAGGTTCCATCTTTTCATTGAGTTCTTGATTTCTTGGATGTTGTGGGTGAGAGATTTTTTTAGCCTTCTCATTTTCTTTGGATGTTGTACTGATTTCTTCCATCGAATCTTCCATGCATGAGATCCTGTCTTCCATCTCTTGTATCCTATTTTTCATACTCACATCCGTAGTTCCTGTTCTCTTCTCTTGATTCTCATTTCCTCTTTTAACTCTGACTGTGTTTTCTTTATTGTTTCCATTTCTATTTTCATGTCTTGAATGGTATTGTTCGTTTTGTACATTTCGTTCTCCAGTATGCTTGTTTTTGCCTGGACGTCTTTCATTGTTTTGTCCTTTTCCTGTTCAAGCTGAGTCACCTTGGCTTGGAGCTCTTTAATGGTGTTATTCGTTGTTTTGACTTGTAAAATTGTGGCTTCTTTGAATTCCTTCATAGTTTTAAGTTCTTCTTGAAGGGACTCTATCACTTTCCATAATGTAGAATTGTCATTGTGTTCATGTGTTTCAGTTGTGGTGAGGTGGTTTGGGCTGGAAGGAATAGTGTTGCTTTCTTTTGTTGGAGACTTTTCGCTCTGTTTTTTTTTTAGGTTTTCTTTGTGTATCCTTGGCTGTCCTGGACTCACTTTGTAGTTTTTTTTGGCCTCGAACTCACAGTGATCCGCCTGCCTCTGCCTCCCAAGTGCTGGGATTAAAGGCGTGCGCCACCACCGCCCGGCGTGTTGCTTTCTTTTGTTGGAGACTTTTCGCTCTGTTTTTTTTTTTTTTTTTTTTTTTTTTTTGGTCTGGGGCCTCTGGCCATGTGGAATTTTTTTGCTGTCTTCTGGACTTGGGTCCAAAGCTTTACTCCACTCCTATCAGGTGAGTCATTCAGCCCCGCCTCCCAGGTGGAGACCTAATTAATCCAGTTGGTGGAGCTGTGTACAAGTAAGCTCTGGTTCCCTGCTGGAAGGGCCAGTACTGGTACAAAAGCATGATATATGATACTGTCAGTCTCTTTTCTCTTCTGTTTGCTTTTGAGAGGCAGATAATTCCTAGAATCCTTTAGACCTGAGGGACTGCTGGAGTTGCTAAAAAGCATGGCTGCAACACTGCATAGCAGATGGTTAAAATGTTCAGGACCACCCCTGTCATCAGATTATCTACTTTACCTGACAGAATTTAGTGTTCCTTTATGTGTAAAGAATCAATTCCTTTGAAATATCCCATGGAATTCTTATTCAATTTTTATTCTTGGATGGAAAAGACAGAATATTTGTTCATACCTACACATACAGGATTTAGTTTACTATTATAACTGTCCTGAATTGCTTTTATCCTTAAGGTCTAAGTTAACAGGCTCTTGGACCTCTGCTCACATCCATTACTGCTTCATTTTAGACTGCTTCTCATGTACTCATTCTTCTTGAATGTTACAATATGTTCCAGTAACCAAGAGAGCCATCTTTAGATTTCCTTATGGCTTTTAACTTCTGCTATGGGTGGTTTCTGTCTTACTCATCTCAGATCCCTTTATTTACAAACTCTACTCTATATTCCAAGTTCTGCATATCTGCATTTGGTCACAAATATATTTAAAACAGAATTATCAAAGTAAAAAAATCTGCATTTGTCTTCTGACCTTTTATATAATGGTTCTCTGACTCTACCTCACTTCAGGTTGTAGTGTTCAGTCATCTAGCTAATTAGTATGAATCTCAAGGAAATACCTTTTACTTCTGTCCTCATCTCTATGCTTCTGACTCATTTGTTTCTGACACAGTCTTTATGCAATTGCGTCCGATCATTTCTCACAGGTGACTAAGACAAAGTAATTTTTTATTTGGAGTAATGAATTTTTCAGCCTGGCACTATAAGTCATGCCCTGTAAAACAGTGGCTGAAGGGGTTAGAGGCTGTAGAGGGAATCTCATTACTGTTTAAGTGAATTGACATGACAATAAACTATGATCTAAATATGTTTTACTCATGTACAAATGATGCTCTTTTCTTTATTCAAAGACCTGCTTTCTAAAATAAAATAAAGTGTTTTCTTATTTCTGAGAATTTCATATATTTGGTCTCTCCTACCTTCATGCGTATATGTCCCCTTAAGTCCAGTTAGTGCTATCCATATATACATGGGTGAGTGTGTGTGTGTGGAGCCATTCACCTGAGCTTTAGATACCTAAAAGTAGCCACATTCTCAAAAAAGAATCCCTCCTGTTCACCCCCTCCAGAAACTATTTATTGTCTGTAGCTCTTCAGTAAGAGATGGAGCCTTGAGGTCATATGATCAGTTTATATCAAAATCTTGGTTGGATTGATCTTGTGGGGGGCTTATGAAGATAACCATGGCTGCTATGAATCCATGAATGTAATAACCATACCATGCACAGAAGACAGAATTTCACAGCATTCATCCCATTCTCTGGTTATATTCTAACTGTGACCTCTTCTTCAGTGTTCCCAGGGCTGTGGTGGTAGAAGGGTAGGCACTGAGTATCATATCCTCATCATTACTCATGCATCTCCCCACTGATTGCTGCCCACTGCAAAAAGAAACATCTCATATCAAGCTTGAGAATAGGCCAGACATGTATATAAGCATAAATAATAATAGCAGCCAAGGACTTTGGATCAGGATTACCAGGCACAAAATGCCTCTTGTGGATCAAGCTTCAATCCAATGAGAAAATGAGTAGCAGCTCCACAACAGCTGTGCTATTATTATACCAGCAAGCAAAACTTGCCTGCCCATAATATAAAGGTTATATCTTTTTGTGGTTTCCCAAAGCTGTCCCATGTTCCATTTTTGGATTTTGTTTTCTAAATTTAGTATTGGTCTTTACATTGGGATCCAATTACTCTATTTACCTTTCAAATCTGATACTATATTTCTCAAATGATCCATTTATTATTGAGGCTTTGCCCTGAGGATTTGGTTTAGCTTGTTGAGTTTTCCATTTCCAACATCATCTTCATTTGTTTTTTATTCAGTAATTCTAAGTCTCTATTGAATTCTATTTTCATATGTTGGATTGAATTTTAAATTCATTCCCCTTTGGTTTTATTCTCTTGAAGTATATTCCTGTTTTCCTTGAGTTGTTTGAACCATAGTTCTAATCATTCTTTTAGATGTGTGTGTGTGTGTGTGTGTGTGTGTGTGTGTGTGTGTGTCAAGGAATCCTTCTAGGTCTTTCTCGCTGGAATCCATTTTTAGAGGATTAGTAGTATCTTGGATTTTCATGTTGTTTTTGTTTCTGTTCTGGGACTTGTGAATCTGATATTAGTTGGTTGAGTGGAAATGTGAATCAGAAACACTGATAGTCTAGGGAGAGTGCTTAGCAATCAGCCCTGGGAGCTAGAGGACCTGTATAAGTGTGTACCTAGGATTCTGCCTAAAATCCAGAGACCCATTATCTGTTGCTACCAAGATCCAGTACATGGGAGAAGTTGAGACTGGTGACTGAAGGTTCAAATCACCTTAAATGTCAGTGCTAGGAGCTAGGGGTTTGAGGGAATTTGGGATTATTCTTGGGTTCTGGACACACTTTATCTTTCTATTTCAGGAGCTGGGGAACTCAATAAAGTTTGAGCTGAGTACCAAGAGTCCAGGAACACTTTGCCTGTCAGAGCAAGTATCTAGGGCAGAAATTTGGGCAAAGGGGTGGGGGAGTCAGAGCTCTTATATGTTGGCTCCTGAACAGGCTCAAAGAAGCTTCTCTTTGTAGTGAATGATGGTAAATTTAGAGACCCGTGGCTGTTCAAGATGCTTAGAATAAATGCCATTTGAATGCTCAGCGCAAAGCAGAATATTCATACATTTACACCACCCCTCTAAGGCTTAGTGAACATTGTGGAATAGGGAACAGCAAGAATACAAAGAGGTAGACCATGAGAAACTGGGTTGTGAAATACTGTCTTCTGGACATGACATAGGCATTGCAAACATGATCTCACAGCAACTGCAACTGAAGGTGCTGAGCCTGCACATGACCGTGCCTGTCAAAAGCCAATCGGAGATTAGGGAGGAGCCTCGTGGAGTTATACCATAATTTCCTTAACTTTGTGATTCTGGACAAGGACAGTTATTGCCTTCAGTTGTGTAATAAGCAATGAACTCACCAGGGTTTACTCAATAATTCCAAACCTATGGCTGTGCAGGTAGT
The DNA here is from genome assembly GCA_907164525.1 of Lophiomys imhausi. Taxonomy (NCBI): domain Eukaryota; kingdom Metazoa; phylum Chordata; class Mammalia; order Rodentia; family Muridae; genus Lophiomys; species Lophiomys imhausi. The sequence continues at coordinate 1,679,402 of CAJQZJ010000165.1, forward strand.
CCTACTTAAGATCAATGGGACAAAAAATTCAGGGAATGGGCCAGCAGGGCACAGGTAGTGATGACAAAGGTAAGAAATAGCTAAGAGAGAGAAGGCAATGTGTACTATGTACGTGTATGAAATTGTCAAAGAATACATTTAATAAATATGCATCAAAAAGAAAATAACTTTGCTCTTTTTTTATTTATTACTTCAAGTTACATCTCCAACACACTCCCTTCTCTCCACTCCTCCTGGTCCCACCCTCTTCCCCCCTCCCACCTATCCTACTCCTCTGAAGTGGGTTGCCCCTACATATCAGCCCTCTCAGTTCAACAGTCATATGAGGGTTAAGAGCTTCCTCTTGCATGAGGGGCCTATATGGCAACTCTATTAGGGCAAAGTGTCCCACTAACAGGTTGCAAAGTCTATCTATGTGCCTGTTCCTTTTGGTGTATTGGTTGTGAGATAGTTATCCTGTACTACATGTCTAAAATCCAGTTATAAGTGAATATATGCCATGTGCATCCTTCTGAGTCTGGATGAGCTCACTCAGGATGAGCTTTTCTAGTTCCATCCATTTGGATGCAAATTGCATGATTTTGTTGTTTCTGATGGCTGAGTAGTATTTCATTGTGTAAATGTACCACAGTCTTTTTTTTTTTTTTTAATGGTCCCACTAACATGTAACAGGGTTTATATTGTTGTTTCTTTTGGTGTATTGGTTGTAAGATAGTTATCCTGTACTACATGTTTAAAATCCAATTAAGGTATATATCTTTTCCCCCCAACAGCTCCCCCTTTCAGTCCAACAAATGGCTCTTTCTCTTATAACAATAAATACAATACAAAACAACAAAAATAAATAGGCCACAATTATAAGAGTTATATGGCTTAGCATACATTCCCAATGTCCAGTCCATATGTATTTGGCACCTGACTTTAACATTCTACTATCTAACCATCTCCATGAGTTTAAAGTTCTATATCTAACTCAGCTTTCATACTAACTTGCCTCACAATTTTAAAAATATCTTCTTAGATCCAGAACACCCTCTTGATTCCTAAACAACTCAAAATTTAACTATGAGACTCTAGCTATCTATTCTTCAACCAACTTTTTTAAAGCTGAATCCAATTCTTAGAACTGTCTTACCTAAAAAGCCCATGTGATTTTGTATGGTGGCCATCAGTATCTTCATATATCATTTCCCAGCTGCTATACATTGCTATAGATGTGCCACAGCCATTGAGTATAAGAGTTAAATATCAATATGCTTTTAAAAGCCCAAAACAATGGCTCGTGGATTATCAATTATGTGATGCTTATTGGGCGATGAACCAACTAGAGGGGTACATTGTTTAGACCCTTCTATGTTGTAAATTTGCAAACATACCTTCCCTACCCACAGTGATGTGTCTTTTTCCTTCATTATTTCACTTGATTTCCTCATGTTATGGGCTAAATAAATCTCAATGAATGTTCCTTTTTCTTCTCTGCTTAGATAATAGAAATCATTTTCTGTCTGGATCCCTCCTTCTATGGATGCCTTTTAATCCTGATCTGCACAAGTTACTGTGACCTTTTGAAAGTATAAATCTGATTGTGTCTTCCCTGCCTAGAACTCTTAATAGGCTTCTTATTGCCCTGAGGAGAAACAAAACAAACTCCTTGAATTGCCTGAAGACACTGCTTTATTTGATTTCTGGTTGGTTCTCTGACCTTTCTGCATTCTTCTCCCTCTTGCTCTTGCTCAAAAAACCCCAGCAACTCTGTCTTCTTTGCTGTTCCTGCGTAGGACAAAGCTCTTCTCTGGATTATGTCTGTTGAGGCTATTTCTCCTATAAGGTTTAAAGGCAACTGAAAATTGTGAGCTTTTCCACAGCTCAGGGGAAAGTGACGCTCTAGTCCAACAGTCTTCATCAAGTCAGCTAGAGCATGTATCAAAATTGAAAACCACCATATTCCACCTTATTTATGACTCAGTTTTTGTTATATTAGATCCACTGTAATGTAAATTCTAATTATTCTAACTCTTATTAAAAAGCATTTCATACAACCATCAGTCAATAAATATATATTTCCTGGTTCCATGATCACTTATCTATTTTTAGCCTCATTTAAAAATCTCTATAGAGGCAAGGTATATGTTCAACCAGTTTTAGTCTAATATGCCCTATTAGAGATTTACACACAAAGTATGTTTACTAAAAATTATGTGACAACACACACAGATTAATAATGAGTAAAATGAGGAGGCATTTTTAAAACAGATTAAGACACCCTTTTAAAGTATTGAAGTGGTTGTGAATCCTCATTATTTTAACTAGGATATTTTTAAAATAAATACCGTGATCAAAATCCCCATAAGTATTATTCAAATAGAAAATTGTTTTATGTATAGCAAAGTATTAGCTAGTGCAGGCAGTATAGAGAACCAACATTACTAATATTTAGACTCAATTCCAGATCCATGACATCAAAATATTTGGATTTGGTAAGTGAACATTTGAATATAGTCCAATGTTGAGAATGCCTGGAACTTGTAATGGTATTGCTATGTTTTAATTATTGGTTTGGTGTGGGAAAAAGATTGTATCCTCTCAAAATACTCCATAAAATTCTTGTATATTATTTCCTTCCTTAAAAATCCTAAGTCTCCAAATTTGCTTACCTGTATAACTGAACCTTTGAATTTTTTCCTCTATCATTCGATTTCTTAAATTTATGTAAATGAATTTTTCTCTAATTTTTGTTGTAGTATTTTAGGAATTGAAATAATTGTCAGAAGTGCTGCATTGCACAAAAGTACAAGTTGAAAAGTGTACTTTTTGTAGCTGGTTCATACAACCCATAAGCATCAATGTAATTTGTCAAAATGAGATTTCAATTCTATGTAATGAAAACATACATAATTTATTTAATTACTTATATAATTCATCATCCATGGATTTTATATGATTCATATATAAGTAATTAAAAAGCACAAACACAAACATGAATTTGATATAAGTATTTGTATTAATGACTTTTCCTACTCTCCTAAAATGCAATGAATAAAAGCAATTTGTGGATGAATTTATTTTGGTTTATGATTCCAGAGCAGAAAGCCCATTAATAATAAAAAATTTTTTGACAATTTCATACATGTATATAATACACCCTCTACACCCTATCCCTTCCATCCCACACTCTGGAGTGGAGTGTCTCTACATAACAGTCCCCCACCCCAGTTCAGCAGTCATATGAGGGCCAAGAGCCTCCTCATACACTGGGGGCCTATAAGACAGTACCACTAGAGCAAAGTGTCTCATTGACAAGAAACAAAGTCTATGTTCATGTTCCCTTTGGTGCTTTCATTGTAGTATAGTTATCCTGTACTATATGGCTAAAATCCGACAATAAGTGAATAGATGCCGTGTGCATCCTTCTGAGTCTGGGTTAGCTCACTCAGGATGAACTTCTCTACTTCCATCCATTTGGCTGTAAATTGCATGATTTCATTGTTTCTGATTGTTGAGTAGAATTCCATTGTGTAGATGTACCACAGTTTTTTAATCCATTCTTTAATCCAGTTGAGGGACATCTGGGTTGTTTCCAGTTTCTAGCTATTACAAATAAGGCTGTTATAAACATAGATAAGAAAACTTCCTTGTGATTTGGTGAGGAGTCATTTGGATGTATACCCAGAAGTTGTATGGCTGGGTCCTGAGGCAGAGCTATGTAAAAAAAATATATAAGCTAATTAAACTATTTATCCAGTATTTATATTATTATTAATTGATTTGGCAGCTGTTAATTCTTATCCAGACATTATAAAAGAGCACACGACACCACGTGGGTTTTAACAAGCCTTGACCTGAGTTGTGCAACCCTAGCCCATCTAAGCTAACTCTTAATTCTATTACCCAAATATGACCCTATATATATACATAAGTCCCCTTGGACTTTCATTCTCCACAATATGCCGATGTTCCTGGCCATGTGGAATGAGGTTCCTTTTTCTAACCCATGGTGTATGCCTCCTTCCTGCTGCTCTTGGCTGGAATGCCTTCTTCTTCCTGCTGCTGGCTGGAATGCATTAATCCTCTGTCTAAAGCACAGGCTTCCTGCTCTAATTCCAGGAAGTCCCACCTTTCTCCGGCTTTGCCCAATCTCAGGCCTCGGCATTTTATTTAAACAGAGTCAATGTAAGTAATAGACAGCAAGCAGAACCAATTAATTAACATGTAGAATGCTTAACACTACCCCAACAATTCCCTCCTTTTGTCAAAAAAAGGCTAATTTTTTAAACTCATATAGCAAAAAACAATAAGAACAAATATGAAACAATCAAGAAAACCATATATAAAAGTTGTACACATAATGTTTAGCCTATTTGTATCAGGCAATCTTGAAGAAGAAAAAAAATCATCTTATCTATCTTGCTGTGTCTAAAGTTCTGAACCTGAGTAATTTCTATCATATCCTATATTTATAAACCTAAAGAGTTTATTTAGACTTGAAAATATCCTTTTAAATCCTAAACAACTAAATTTCTATTGAAATTTTAAAACTATTATGGCTTCAACCCCATCAAAGACATAAGAAGGGATAAAGTTATTATTTAAGTGAGTAGGAAGCACAGAAGAGCAGCTTCCAAAAAGAAATATGACAGTTTGTTGTCCAGACAGTCCCAAATATCACTTAATATCATTGGAGCATCATCTTCAGCCTCTGGCCAAGCATTTTTCACAGACTAAATTGTGCAGCAGGAAATAATAAGGATTTTCCCATTCTGTCTCTACAGAATCAGGATATCGACTTACCTGCATTTAAGCTCTGGTCCATCTTTGGACTGTATATAGTCTGTTGAGAGAGCAGGGGCATTTTTGCCCAATAGGATTTATCTCCTGATGGGAGATTTCTTTTTGATGATCATTGTCTTCTTCCAAGTCAAATGTGAGCTGTCAGGAGCTGACTGTCTTAGGTCAAACAATTCTTAAAATAATAAAAAAACTTTCAATGCCATTTTCTGTATGCCTCTGAGGGTTTTGAAGACATATACTATTTTATTTATAAATCTATCTATTTATATTTGAACAAGCAAACTGTATATTTTTATCCATTTATTATCTGTTTAACCTAGTATTTGACATGACATGAGCTTGACTGGCTAGTCAATTTGTATTATCCCGACTCCTAAATTGATTAAAATAGCAACCCATAAAAGGATCGGAACTAAACCTATACTTTTAAATGATTTGTACAGGCACAATACCTTATGCAAGAGTTGAAATATACATATTATGTGTCAAAATATAAAATTCTATACTAATGAATCAAACTTAATCTTATTTTTGTATCAATATACAAAATTCAATACAAATGTATCAAAAGATAACCTTATTTAAAGAATAACAAGTTTTGAGTTTCAGAGAAGTTTCAATAATCTATCCTTATATCTTATCATTTCTATATTATATACATATATTCCCCTTCTTTTTCTTTTCAAGTCTTTTCCCCCTATATAAGAGAGAAAGAAGGATAGAGAAAAGAAAAATAAATAGAAAAGTCCTTGAATCTAATCTTGTATATCTTTTTTAACAAGACCATTTAACAATTAACCATTCCCCCTAAACAACATCTATCATCTACCCCACTTTTGGGAATGGGACGTCGCTCTCTTAAAACTGCTTCCTGCTGAATTGGGTTGCAGAAAACCTGTTTGGGGGCCCAAAAATGGAAAAATGGTTAAGAAAGTTAATTGTAACATTTGTTTTCCAGTCTCTATTTGCTCAGCAATTTGAATGTCCTGAGCAGTTTGTACTTCGAAGCTGGACTTTGGTAGGAAAGCTCAATCCTAGAGGCTGGGCCATTTCAGCAAGCTGTTTGAAGTTGTTCTTGATGCAGATTTTTGAGAAAACAGCTATTGAGACATTCTATGAGGCTGGATCATTTGGGTTACTCTTCTTGTCTTCTTTTGACTCTGGTCCCTTTGTTCTGAAAATATATAATTTCTCACAAGTAACATATAGTTCTGCAATTACCAAAATGCATTGGATGTGCAGGATGCACAAATCAATGAAGGAATATTTCCTGTTCTTTGAACAGAAGAAAGACATTTGTAAGTCTCCATTCATGCCATAGAAAAAGATGGCATGTAATAGTATTGCATATATATACTATATATAATCTATTTTAAATTGAAAATACAGCATAAAACTGTATGAAATTTAAATCTACAGTTGACATAAATTAAGTAATTGATTAAAACAGGTTTATTCTGTGTTGTTCTGGCTTTTTGTAGATTAGGTTGGTCTCAAACTCAAAAGGAACCAATCTGTCTCTGTCTTTGTCTCCCATATTTTGGGAACAAAGGTATGGATTTATATATTTTTCTTTCCTTTTCTCCTTTCTTTGGAGATTTAATTTCTATGTGCATATATCTATCCTTATTGAGACAGGGTTTTTGTAGCTTGGGCTGTCTTGATTTGCTCTGGAGAGCTCTGTAGATTTAGATTGGCCTCGAACACACAAGGAACCTGTTCTTCCCTTGTCTCCCAAGTTCTGAGATCAAGGTATAAACTTAAATAATTGAATTACCCTTATTAAACAATAACATTAATTAAATCATTTTTTTGTATTAGTTTGAGTTCCAATTCTCCCATGGAAGCTCCATTCTTAAGGAGATTAGTGTAAAATAGCATGATATGCTATTTTATGTTAGATTTCCTTAACTGCTGGCTGTGGGAGGCATGCAGTTTGCAAGTTCTTCCCCAGCCTAACTCTGGGTCCTTACATTGATTAACAGAATATATCTCTTTCTTTCTTTCTTTCTTTCTTTCTTTCTTTCTTTCTTTCTTTCTTTCTTTCTTTCCTTTTTTTTCTGAGACAAGATTTCTCTGTGTATCCTTGTCCTGGACTCACTTTACACACCAGGCTAGCCTTGAACTCACAGAGATTAGCCTGCTTCTGCCTCCAAAATTCTGGGATTAAAGATGTGCACCACCACACCCAGAGATTAACATATCTCTTTCAGGGCAAAATGTCTCTTGAAACCAGTTCTCCAGTCTGAGCCCCACAACTAAGGAGACTGGCTTGTGAGCCCTTTCTCTTCACAAAAATTTAAGATTATGTGCATTTATCCATTAGATCAGTAAGGACATTATTAAACTTAACCTCAAGGAAAAATGTGTCATTTTTGAATTCTAGACTGTCTTTAGTAAGCAGCCTTGTCTTATCAGCAGAGTTCCCACCCTGCCTTCATTGTTTAAACCAGGCTGGTCTAGAATCCAGAGATCTGCCTGTTTCTTCCTCTAGTATGATGGGATTAAGGGATTAAAGGTGTGTGCCAGTATCACCCTGCTCAAATATTTCACTTAAATCCCAGCTAGTAGGATCTCTGTAACCTTGAGAACAACTTTGAACTTAGTGACAATTCAAAATCTGCCCATAATCTTCAAAAATCTCTTATGTTTTAGCAATGCCAAATCAGAAAAATATCCTTTCTGCCTCCCAATATAGGAAAATCAAAGACATCTAAACAAAAGTCAAGCAAAGAAACAACATTCTCAGAGCCTAGGCATGTCTAACCATGCCATCCCATGCTGCAATTAAAGCTTTGTTCATTATTCCTTGAGATCTAGTTGCGACTGTATTTCATTGGTGGACCCTTCCCAGAAAGCCCTGAGAAGCACCTCATAGCCAGGGAGCTCTTAGCTCCAGCTGACATCAATTTTGCCTTATTTGTCGAGAAAGGCCTCCCTTTTTCCTTCATTATCATTGTTGACAATTTAGCATTCCATCTGTAAATTCTTTCATTCAAGACTATCCTAGTCTGAACTTTCTCAAAAACGATACACAGAACCACAATTGTCAGGGTAAAAATCATTTTCATGCTAAGAGGAACAAACTGAATTGGAATACAAAAGTATTAAGGCATTATGAATTCCTCCATTTTTAATCTAGGCTGTTAATTCCGCTCTCAAATTCTGTTTAGAAAGCTGCCAGTTTTTTAGTTTATAAGGAGAGCTAAGTTTTCCACCTTTGCTGCAAGGAAACAGCTTTTGTTAAGTTAACCACACTTTTGAAATGCATTTGGGTTCAGTTCCCCACTCTTTGACTAGGAAACTGGCTTTCACCCGGGCCTTCTCAGGCTGTAAGCATGGATTCTAATTGCCCCATGTTGGGCGCCATATGTAAAAAAATATATAAGCTAATTAAACTATTTATCCAGTATTTATATTATTATTAATTGATTTGGCAGCTGTTAATTCTTATCCAGACATTATAAAAGAGCACACAGGACACCACGTGGATTTTAACAAGCCTTGACCTGAGTTGTGTAATCCTAGCCCATCTAAACTAGCTCTTAATTCTATTACCCAAATATGACCCCATATATACATACTTCCCCTTAGACTTCCATTCTCCACAATATGCCGATGTTCCTGGCCATGTGGAATGAGGTTCCTTTTTCTAACCCATGGTGTGTGCCTCCTTCCTGCTGCTCCTGGCTGGAATGCCTTCTTCTTCCTGCTGCTGGCTGGAATACTTTAGTACTCTGTCTAAAGCACAGGCTTCCTGCTCTAATTCCAGGAAGTTCCACCTTTCTCTGGCTTTGCCCAATCTCAGGCCTCGGCATTTTATTTAAACAGAGTCAATGTAAGTAACAGAGCTATTCCAAGTTTTCTAAGATATCGCCAGACTGACCTCCATAGTGATTGCCCAAGTCTGCACTCCCACCAGCAATGGAGAAGGGTTCCCCTTTCTCCACACCATTGCCAGAATGTGCTGTCATATTCGCTTTTGATCTTAAGTCATTCTGACAGGTGTGAGATGGAATTTCAGAGTTCTCTTGAGTTGCACTTCTCTGATGATTAAGGATCCTGAGCATTTCTTCAAGTGTCTCTCAGCCAGAAGGAATTTGTCCTTTGTGAATTCTCTGTTTAGTTTTGTTCCCCATTTTTTGATTGGATTATTTGGTTTCTTGGCATTTAATTTCTTGAGTTCTTTGTAAATTATGGATATTAGCTCTTTGTCAGATGTGGGGTTGGTGAAGATTTTTTCCTAATCTGAAGGCTGCGTTTTCTTCAAATGACAGTGTCTTTTGCCTTACAGAAGCTTCTCAGTTTAATGAGGTCCCATTTATTGATTGTTGGTTTTAGATCCTGAGCTGTTGGTGTTCTGTTCAGGAAGTTGTCATCTGTGCCAAGAGTTTGAGGGTTTTCCCCACTTTCTCTTCTAGTAGACTTAGTGTGTCCGGCCTTACGTTAAGGTCTTTGATGCACTTGGACTTAATTTTTGTACTAGGTGATAAGTATGGGTCTAATTTCATTCTTTTACATGTGGACAATCAGTTGGACCAGCACTATTTGTTGTTGAAGATGCTGTCCTTCTTCCATTGTATGGTTTTGGTTTCTTTGTCAAAAATTAAGTGACCATTGGTGTGTGGGTTCATTTCTGGGTCTTCAATTCGATTCCATTGATCCACTGGTCTGTTTCTATACCAGTACTATGATGTTTTTATTACTATTGCTTTGTAGTACAGCTTGATGATGATACCTTCAGATTTTTTTTTTATTATACAGGATTGATTTAGCTATTCTAGTTTTTTTGTTATTCCATATGAAGTTGAGAATTGCTTTTTCAAGGTCTATAAAGAATTGTGGTGGTATTTTGATAGGAGTTGCATTGAATCTGTATATTGCTTTTGGTAGGATGGCCATTTTTATTATGTTGATATATCCATGAGCATGGGAGATCTTTCCATCTTCTGATGGCTTCCTCAATTTCTTTCTTCAAGGACTTGAAGTTCTTGTCATACAGGTTTTTCACTTACTTGGTTAGAGTTACCCCCAGGTATTTTATATTGTTTTTGGCTATTGTGAAAGGAGTTGTTTCCCTAATTTCTTTCTCAGCCCATTTATTTGTTGTAAAAAGAAGGGGACACATTTAAGGTTAACTATTTTTAAGGTATTATTGTCCCTAGGTAATGTTTAAAAATAAAATGCAAAGTTTTGGCCTTTTGTTAGCACTGTCATAAACTGTTTAGGATAATTAAGAAATGCCAACTAGTAGTCTTTCAAGCATATCGTTTTGTTAGGTAGTAAGGTAGTCTATTACAATTATTTTCTAAGTTAATCAGAAATAAACCTGCTAAAAGACAAGCACTATTTGTTTATCCAAATATAAGGAAATAGATAGGTGGTCTTCAAAAACCTCAAGAGATCTGCAGAATATGGCATTCAAAGATGTTCTCTTACCTTGAGATTTTTTTGATATTGAGACATGTCAGATCCTGACAGTACCCCCTATTCTACTCTAAGTAGATGATGAGCATCAAAGACTCTCCAATTGGGGATGGTTGAATTAGTGGCAAGCCTGTCACTTTGCCAGAAAAATCCCTTGCTTCAATTGTAGACAGAATGCTGTCCAAAAAAGACAAAACTTGGAAGCAGGTAAGTCGACAGCCTAGCTCTGCCAAGACAGGATAGGCAAGTCCTTTATAATTCCTGCTTTACAATTAATGTATGACAGAGAAATGGGGCCAAACGGCTGAAGATTGATGCTTTAATGTATGGAGAGAAAATGGGAACTGTCCAGACAGCTAGTTGTATGCCATTTCTTAGTTTTGGAAGCTGCTGGCCCTGTACTTCTTGTATAATCATATATATTTATCCCTCTCAGGTCTCTGATGTGATTGAAGACTAGATAGCTATAGCCCCATAGTTAAATTTTGAGTTGTTTAGGAATTAAGAGGGTGTTCTGGATCTAAGAAGATGTTTTTAAGATGGTGATGCAAGTTAGGATGGAAGCTTAGTTGGATATAGAACTTTAAACTCATGGAGATGGTTGCATAGTAGAATGTTAATGTCAGTTGCCAGTACATATGGACAAGACATTGGGAATGTATAATTATAAAATAATTAGGCCTTATAATTCTCATAATTATGGCCTAATTATTTTTGTTGTTTTGTATTGTATTAGTTGTTGCAAGAGAAAGATCCATTTGTTGGACTGAAAGGGGGAGCTGTTGTGGGGGAAATATATACCTTAAACTTAAAAAATGAAAAGGTAGAAGGTGGGAGCGTGGGATGGGGGGAGTAGGGAGGGGATTGTGATTGAGATGTAACTTGAAGAAATAAAAATAAAATAAAATAAAATCTCATTGTGAAAGCTAAAAAAAACCCCAAAACCATAAAAACAAAAACAAACAAACAAAAACCCCCAGCAATGTTGTATAACACATGCCACTGTTCCTCTGTAACAGTATAGAAGTCTTGGGTTACGAGGTTTGGACATGATCCTGGGGGTATTCTTTCATTTATAGGGACTTACAAATAGCTTAAAAGTAAAAAGACACCAATATGCACTTCCATTTTATTAGTTCTATTTTTTCATGTTTTACTTTTTTTGTTTGTGTGTGTGTGTGTGTGTGTGTGTGTGTGTGTGTGTGTGTGTAAACTTCACATCATGCAACCTGTTCCCACTCATCTCCCACCTCCCCCTCAGACCTGCCCACTGTTGCAACCTCTCCCAACAGAGAAAAAAAAATCTCATTGTTGAAACTGTAGTGTGTCACACAATATTCTCTTTTATCCACACTTTTTTTTTGCTTACAAATATTCATTACAAAGACTCCTTTGTCTTGGACAAGGCCTCTGACTTCTACTACTTTGTCAATGCTGAAATCTCACTGGAATTCCTCTCAGATATTCTGTTATTGCCCTGTGTCATGGAGATCTTGTAGCTTTGTATCTATAAGACTGGCTTCTTTTTGCACTCCAGCAGATCATCCATGGTGTAGATGTTGGGATGGGCCAATTCAAAGCCCTGGTTCTGGGCCTGCAACTCCCCCACCCTCAATCCAGGGCAGCTCTGCTGTTCTGCCCAGACAAGATACAGGGCCTGCTTTCCCAAGTATGGCAGTAGGTAAGGGCCTGGGCCAGCTCTTCTGCTTTCAAGACCTCATCAAGGCCAACTCTCCTGCCTGCTACCTATGGCTAAGGCAAAAGAATGGAAGGGAATCTTCCTTTGTCAATGCCACCACTCAGTGGACAAGAGTCCAGACCAGTTCTTCTGGGCTCATACCCTTGGGGCTAGTTTACCTGCAACTCCCACATTTAGGGATATTGCTCTATTGTGTTGCTCAGACAGGTGCAGGGGCTGCCTCCTGAGTGTACCAGCATGTGAGAGGCAGAAAATGCTCTCCTGATCTTGTTACTCCATTGTGGCCAGATCTGTGCACCATTGGTGGTGAGGGCAAAAGGAAGAAGGTATCTCTCCCTCACCAATACCATCACAAACAAGTCAAAAGATGGGACTGGATCTCCCACACTCACACTCTCAGGGCCAGTTCACCCACAGCCTCCACATCCAGGACCAGCTGTACTGCGATGCCCAGTTGAGGTGCAGGGCCTGCTCTCCTGAATGTTGCAGCCAGTAAAGGACAGGGCCAGCTCTCTTGCTTTCATGACCTCAGGGCCAGGTCTCCCACCTGCTTCAGGTGATAAGGGGTGAGGGAGTGGAGGGCATCTCTCCCTTGTCTATGCTACCACAGGGAGACAAGTGGTACAGTCAGCTATCTCAAGCTTACTTCCTTGGGGCCAGCTCGTTCTCAACTCCCAAAATGTACCCAAAATGTGTAGAGACTTCTATCCCGAGTACTGCTGCTGGCTAGGGGCAGGGTCAGCTCTCCTGCTCTCATGCCTCTAGGGCCAGTTCTCCCATGAAGCCCAGGTGAGCCACTTCTGCACAGTCCTCAGACATCAACATATTCCCATGTGGCAGCCCAGCCCCGAGATGTCCATTTGGCTTTTGGTGGTAACGAAAAGGTGGTGCTGCTTCAGAGCCACAGACCCAGATATTATGGCCTCTTGTGGCAGCTGAGGCCAGGGCTCCACCATGGTTCTAGGTAGTATCGGTAGATTATTCACATCAGGTTCCTCACTACTCTCAATCCTCCAGTTTTCCCTCCTTTTGTTGTGACCACATCTTTCTGTTTCTCTTTCTCTTCCATTTCTCTACCACTTGTGTACTCCTCTTAGCAATGATGCCAGAATCTCTGAGTGCTATGCCTCAGGAGTGCTATGCCCCACTTGTGCATTGCTCATTATGGTGCCTGGCAGGGGTCATCTCCAGCATGGTTTGATCCCCCAGATCTGGATGGCACCAGACTCATGTTCATCTTAGCCTAGCTCCCTATCCAGGCCACATGGTATTAGTCTTGTGGTTGTCTCAGCTTTGCTCCTTGCCTAGCTCTCCTGAGTGACCATCTGCATGGGACCTGTGGTGACAGGCAGAACTCTTCTAGTCTCTGGTTTGCTTTCTGTCATGGGAACCCATATGGGCTTGCTTAGTGCTGGACTGGTTGTCATCATAGGCTAGCTTCTGTCCAGGCCCTCTGGTGCCAAACTGGTGGTGGTCTCAGGCTTGTATGTCTCAGTGAATATTAGGTTACTATTCATTCACATGATCATATATCAAAACACTGAATGTAGACATACACTCTCTCCTCTGTGCCACCAACTGATGCACATGAACACAGAAGCCACATCTGCACTGCCTCTAGGGCCAGGGTTATTTCAATTTCTTGAGGTTATAATACAGTTGCATTATGTCTCCCTTCCATTTTCTCACTCAACAGAATTACATATACACTTCTCTCTTTAAAAATATATAAGGGGGGAACTGGGAGGGGTGGAAAGAGGACACTATGATGGAGATGTAACCTGAAGCAATAAATAAATAAATTTTTAAAATAAATAAATTAATACAAAAAATATATGATGAATATGTATAAGATGTATGTGTATATTTATATACATAAATGTTTTTAAATATAACCTTCTCAGTTTGTATAATCTTTGTATAACTCATATGTATGTTGGTAGGGATGCCAAATTGGTACTGGATAACTAGTCAGTATGTTCTTCCCTGAGAACGACCATTTCTACCACTCTCAGTATTCCTTTTGTCTGTAGTTCTTTAAGTACAGTTGAAGCCTTGGGCTTTCATTCATCCCATTTAACATGCTTGTTGTTGGTATTCTTGCTCAGCCCATGTCTAGGCAGTGATGTTTGTGAAACTTGGTGGGTGTAGCTTTTGTCATTCCTGGGAGACACTGTCTTAATGAAAACTTCCTGATCCTCTGGCTCTTATAATCTTTTCTCCTTTTCTTCTGCAATTTCCTGAGCCTTAGGTAAGGGAGTTGTTTAGGGTTCAACATCCTACTCCACACATGCTTTTTCAGCCATGTTCCTTGCTGCTTTATTCATAGTAAGTAGGAAAAGGAAACTATCTAAGTGTCCTTCAGCTGACAGATGGATAATGAAAATGTAGTTCATATATATATATATTCAATGGTATACTATTCAGTTGTAAGGAAAGATGAAATAATGAATTGTTCACGTAATTGGATTGAACTAGGAAGGATCATATTAGGTGAGGTAACTCATACCTAGAAAGATAAATGTTACCAGTCATGTGCTTTCTATCACTGGAGTCTCTAAGCTCCAATTCTTCATATGCTCCAGAGCCTGCAGAAACAGGGAAGTAAAACAGGCATGGGAGAACAATAAAAAAGGGATAACAAATAACTTTATTATTTTTTTGTATTTATTTGTGTGTGTGTGAGCACATATGTGTGTCTGTGTATGGATACATGCTCATACATGACACAGCATACCTGTCAAGTCAGAGGACAATTCATGAGTATTGATTCTCTCTTTTCACCATGTGGATCTCAGGATTTTAACTTTGAGAGTCAGTCTTAATAGAAGCACCTTTACCCTCTGAGGTATCTCATCAGGATTTTGGCAACTCCAGCTGGTCTCCAGTCACTTATGTAGACAAGGATGGCTTTGGACTTCTGGTCCTTCCACCTTTATTTTCAAAGTGCTAGGAATACAGTTGTGGGTCAGTGTATTAGATATAGGTGGCACCAGGGATCAAATTCAGGGCTTCCTGCCATGCAAGTCAAATTCTATACTCATGGAGTATCCCTGACTATTTGAAAGATACATGTTTCATCGCCACCATGATCATACCTAGGTTAAAAGTTTTCTTATCATCAGATATTTTACACATATTAAAACTTTACCTCATCCAGCTCTGTTTTACATTTGTATAAGTTAGAGTGAAAGTAAATCTAAGGTATCATTGAACTTTTGTCCAGTTTTTCCCATTAGTTTTGCTTGTTGTTGAAGCCAAAATGATTTTCCTACAGAACTTCCACACTCTGAATCTTGTTGATGGCAACTTGGTGTATTCAGATGCTGTGTTCCCAACTCCACATAGGATATAATCCAAGCTCTTTATTAATCAACCTTCTTTCCACAGATTTAAATATAGAGTATTGTTTCCTAGACAAAAGTGTTTAGAAAATGTCAGAACATCTTCTAATATTGTTCTACGGACAAGTATCCTTAGACTAGGCATGGTGTTACACACCTAATATTTATATAGTGGAATACTACTTAGTTATTAGAAACAAGAAAGTCATGAAACAGACCAGGGGATCAATGGAATAGAAACAAGAAGCAGACCACTGGATCAATGGAATCGAATGGAAGACCCACAAATGAACCCACACACCCATGGGCACCTAATTTTTGACAAAGAAGCCAAAACTGCACGATGGAAAAATGACAGCATCTTCAACAAATGGTGCTGGTCTAACTGGGTGTTCACATGTAAAAGAATGAAATTAGACCCATACTTGTACAAAACTTAAGTCCAAGTGGATCAAAGACCTTAACATAAGGCCAGACACATTAAATCTACTAGAAGAGAAAGTCAGAAAAACCCTTGAACTCATTGGCACAGGTGACAACTTCCTGAACAGAACACCATGAGCTCAGGTCCTAAGACCAACAATCAATAAATGAGACCTCATGAAACTGAAAAGCTTCTGTAAGGCAAAAGACACTGTCATTTGAACAAACGGCTGCCTACAGATTGGGAGAAAATCTTCACCAACCCTACATCTGACAGAGGGCTAATATCCAAAATTTACAAAGAACTCAAGATATTAAATGCCAAGAAACCAAATAATCCAATCAAACAATGGGGAACAAAGCTAAACAGAGAATTCAGAAAGGAGGAATTCCTAATGGCTGAGAGACACTTGAAGAAATGCTCAGGATCCTTAATCATCAGAAAAATGTAACTTGAGACAAGCCATTCTGACAGGTGTGAGCTCACACCTGTCAGAATGGCTTAAGATCAAAAGCTCAAATGACAGCACATGCTGGTGAGGTTGGGGAGAAAGGGGAACACTCCTCCATTGCTGGTGGGAGTATAAGCTTGTACAACCACTATGGAGATCAGTCTGGTGATATCTTAGAAAACTTGGAATAGCTCTACCTGAAGACCCAGCCATACCACTTCTGGGTATACATCCAAATGATTCCTCACCAAATCACAAGGAAGTTTCCTCATCTGTGTTCATAGTAGCCTTATTTGTAATAGCTAGAAACTGGAAACAATCTAGATGTCCCTGAACTGAGGAATGGATAAAAAAATCAACAACAAGAAAAGAAAACCAAAACCAAAACAAAACAAAACAAAAACCCTGTGGTATATCTACACAATGGAATACTACTCAGCCATCAGAAACAATGAAATCATGCAATTTGCAGCCAAATGAGTGGAACTAGAGAAGCTCATTCTGAGTGAGCTAACCCAGACTCAGAAGGATGTACATGGCATCTATTCACTTATAATTGGAATTTAGCTATACAGTACAGGATAGCTATACCAAAATCAATGCACCAAAGGGAACAGGAACATAGACTTTGCTTCCTATCAATGAGACACTTTGTCCTAGTGGTGCTGCCTTGTAGGTCCCCAGTGTATGAGGAGGCTCCTGGCCCTCATATGGCTGCTGAACTGGAATGGGGGACTGTTATGTAGGGACACTCCACTCCAGAGGAGTGGAATGGAAGGGATAGGGGGTAGAGGGTAGGAAGGCAGCACTGGGAGGGGTGGAAAGTGAGTACTGTGATGAAGATGTAACCTGAAATAAGAAATAAATATTTTAAAAAATACAGATTAAGATAGGAAGAGATTAATATGCTGTGGGTGACAGGGCTTACGGGGAGTGAATCATTGCAGGCTTTGTCTCTGAAAACTTCTTCAGTTCAGATGCCTTAATATCTGAGTTGTGATATTAATAAACTTAGCATAATGAAAACTACACATTATCATTTTTTAAACAGGCTTGATATCTGTTCCCAAACATATCTTACAAGTCTTGGATGTAAACACTCAGAATCTTGGGAATACTGTTCAGAGTCTGGGGAACACTGCTTAGGAATCTCTAGTATAACCTACTGTCCATGGCTTTCATATAATGTACATGAAACTCAGGACACATGCAAGAGGAAAAGATAGCCTGGGATTCCTGACTGATTTTGGGATGAGGACTTTTCTTGCTTTAGGGTTTACAAGGGTCGTTCTATCACCATAAAAAGTTACTTTTTACAGTTTTTATTATTTTTGAAATTAAAATATAATTTGATAATTGTCCCCTTCCCTTTTCTTTCTCAAACCCTTCCCATGTTCTCCCTGGCTCATGGCCTCTTTTTTGAGATTATAATATTACAATATCTCTTCCTCAGCTTTCTTTCTTCCAAAACCTCTCATATACTGCCCCTTGTGTTTTTTTTTTTTTTTCAAGTTCATGGCCTCCTATTTCATTAATTGCTACTCAATTCCAAACGGTCATCCTTGAAAGCATATATACAAGCAACATTATAATGACTGAACAGGTTGTATTTAGGAAAACATATATACATATACAACTTTTTATGTAGGTGACAATTATTAGAATCAGTTTTTTTTTCAATGAGGAAACAAGTTTACAGAAGTGAATATGACTCTAGTGGAACCTGGATTCAAATATGTATAGAAAGTCATTATTTTAAACTAGACTGTATGACTACATTTACTCTGTTCTAGATAATAGTAAGCATACTTGTGAAATCTAGTTTTTGATATTTAGCTTCTTATACTGGTGTTTGTAACTTGCTTCTAAAAACAATATTATTTCTAGTGATTTTGGTGGTCTCATGTTAGAAAAATGCTGGCTTTGGATGCTCTACTACTGAGTTTTATTTCGGACCTGTGTTTGTAATGCATCTTCTCACTCTGATATTCACAAATACCATCTTGTCAGATATTTAAGGTGTCTGATATTTATAGTAAAATCTACATATGAGAGAGCAACATGTGTGAACTCTCACATTGATCAGGGTTTGGAGAGTTTATGCTTGTTACATTTAGCATATTAAAGTGGCTTACTTTTCCTACAAGGCAAACCTCGGATTGATTGCTGCTATGATTGGGCTGACCTTGATGGCATGTAGGACGACATTTGCAGGTGACACTCTTTTTGCTGTTGTTGTTTTTTCAAGATAGAGTTTCTCTGTGTATCCTTGGCTGTCCTGGACTCACTTTGCAGCCCAGATTGGCCTTGAACTCACAGAATCCACTTGCCTCTGCCTCCCAAGTGCTGGAATTAAAGACGTGTGTCACCACGCCCGGCTATTACAGACAGCTAGCTGTGAACTGCCATGTGGGTGCTGGGATTTGAACCCAGGTGCTTTAGAAGAACAGTCAGTGCTCTTACTGCTGAACCTTCTCTCCAGCCTGAAGATGACACTTATTTTTTCAACGTCTATTACTTTTTATGTCTTCATTGCCACCCCCACCCTCCACCCCCTCTCATACCCTCTCCCACCCATCCCATCCCTCCCATGTAGGGTGTCTGCATGTATCAGCCTCCCTCAATTTGTTAGTTACATTAGATCTAAGAGCTTCCTCTTGCAATTTGCAACCAAATGGATGGAACTGACACTCTTAGTTAAAGGAAATTCATCCTTAAAACCAAACCCTGCGGCTTTTTGTTCTCATGAAATTAAAACTTGAAGGTCTAGGTAATTGCCTGAGCCAATTTAGGTCTTGAAATCAAATTTAGTGAGTTCCAAAAATGTAGAACAAATTAATGAAATCAGATAATGACAGTGCCTCCAATTCTAGCCCAACTTTTATATTTCTAAGTAGTGTGTTGGTTAAACTATAGGATTCTAGAAGGTTTGCATCCACTTTTTTGATTAGTATAATGTCAAAATATCTCCTGAAGTATAATCATATGAATTTTAGAACAGTAATGAAAGTTATTTGAGTTTGTCTGGAGGCAATATAGAGTAGGTTAGTTACCACTGAAGCCTTATATACAGAGATTAAATTTAAATTTGTTCCAACATAGCAAGCAATGTAATCAACAGGATTAGGCACAGTTTGTAGAATGTAAGAGAATATATGCAAATGATATGTATGACAAATGTAACATGCAGAAAATAATAGAAAGAAAGAAAGAAAGGAAGAAAGAAAAATGTGAACGTATGAGAACCAAACCCATTTTCAAAATGGGCTAAAAACTAAGCAAGCATTTCTCACAATATGATGGGGAAATGACCAACAAATCCATGCAAAAGACTTTTTCAGTAATTATCAGATAAATGTAAATCAAATCCATTGCAGTTTGATTGGCAATCATAAAAAGGATAATAAATAAATAAAATTGTTGGTGAGGATGTGGAGAAAAGGATACTTTATACACTGTTGGTGGGTTATGTAGATTAGTTTGACCATCATAGCAAATTGTATGGTGATTCCCCAACAAAACGAAAATTAGAACCACCATCTGTCATGGCAATTCCCTCACTGTGTATACATCCAGAGATGAAGTTTTATTCTAAAAAAAAGACACTAGCACATCGTGTTTCACTATGGCAGCACTTGATACCAATATTGTATAACTGATGAGGATGTCCTTCGGCAGATGAATGAAGAAAATGTGGTGTGTTTACATAATAAATTTCCACTCAGCCATAGAAGGAAAGCAGTTCACCATTTGTCCCAGTATTGATGCAGCAAAAGAACATGTGTTGACTCAAGCCAGACACAGAAAGACAAACACCACATTGCCATGCATTTCAGCAGCCAAATAAGTCAACTTTATTCAAATACAGAATCCAAGGGAATTTTAAGGGTAAGGAATAGTGAAAATAGGGTTTCAAACGTAAAGGATATGAGTAGATGGTATATGTGTGTGCATGTAAGTATCCTAGCCAGTCTCATTAATTTTCACAATTAAATTTCATTATTTTATTTTCTTACAGCTGAATTCCACTATGCATATGTACATTTTCATTTTCCATCCCTTGGAATGGACATTGATGGAAAACTAGACTGATTACAGTTCCTGACTGTTGGGAATAAAGCACCAATGAACATGGATGAATGATAGTGAACAAGTACTCTGTTGTACAATACTCAGTACATAGCTGGGAGCAGTAAAGCAGGGTGATTTGGTAGTTCTATATCTTTACCTCTTTCCAGGCACCTTCACAATGGTTTCCATAATTGTTGTACCAATTTACACTACCTCAAGTAGTCGTAATGGTTGTCATTAAGAAATCAAATGATGAGCTGGGTGTGGTGGCACATGCCTTTCTTTAATCCCAGCAGGCAGGCGCATCTCTGAGTTCAAGGCTAGTCTGATCTACAAAGTGAGTCCAGAGATATACAGAGAAACCTCCTCTTGAAAAAAACAAACAAACAAAAAAATCAAATGATGGAAATTACTTCCAATGACATGGATAAAATAATGATTCTATTGTTATTATTGTTTGTTATTACTATTATTATCATTAAGTATCTTATTACATACTTAAAATTTTAAATGTAATCTTCAAAATTAAAAAAATAGGATTTAAATGCAATAATTTTTAGAAAACAGCTATATGTGGACTCATATAATTTGTAAAGAATTATTTATATGTAAATTTAGTGTATTTGAGAATCATCTGTAGAACTTGTTAATCTAAAAAGCTTGGATTCACCTTGATAAATCATTTTTGAAAGATTTGTGATTTTAGAGCTTCAATACCTAAAAGTCCTTTGCTTCTAAGTCCAAAATGAATTCAGAGATATATGTAGGAACTGAGCAGATTGAGATGGAAATATTGCTTTGAATTGCCAATGTTGGTAAGAATACATAGAGGTTCATGCTAGGAGCATGACTCAGACTTGGCTGCTAATAAACAGGCATCACCATTGTGGCATTTGGAATGCAAATTCTCCAAGGCTTCCCTGGAGAGGAAGCCTCAAGCATTCCTGAAAAGGCTAGCACTGAAGGGAAAGCTTGTAAGCTACTGAGAATGTATTCCTTCTCCTAAATATTGGGCATAGTTTTTTCTCCAGACAGGAATAACTAGACATTATTTTACTTTTTCCCTTAAAACTGCTTTACATACATGTATGTATATATGTATGTATGTATGAATGAATGCGTGTGTAATTTATTTGTTTTATGATTTTCAGTCCCTTCTAGCTGGAGCTGTAGTTAGTTGTAAGCTCTCTGGCATGGGTGCTGGGAACAAAAGGGCTCATGCCCTTTATGAGCAGCAGGTGTTCTTAACCTCTCAGCTATCTCTCCAACCCCTCTCTGATTTAAATTTTGAACTAGAAATAGTTGATGATATCAACCCAACAAGCACATGAACTCTCATTCAAATTTGCTTAATAAATTGTTTCTGTGTCAATAAATTACTTGAGCCCAGCTGCTAATAATATAGTAAAACAGTTTATTGTTACTAACCTAAATGAGTGAATATATTTGGAATTTTGTTGTTTTCTTATGCCTAATAGAAAACTAATTAGAGAAAATTAAATGAAACATTAGGAATGATATTTTTCGGTATGAATTTATTATGTTAAAGTAAATAATAGTTGCAAAATATCCTATGAATTAGTTTGAAACCCTCAGAACACTGAGACAAGGCTTCAAGTGCTAATAGTTTAAGGAATGGGGAAGTAAATGTCCCAGAGACACTTGAAGAAATGCTCAACATCCTTAATCATCAGAGAAATGCAACTCAAGACGACTCTGAGATTCCATCTCACTCCACTCAGAGTGGCTAAGATCAAAAACTCAAAAGACAGTATATTCTGGCAAGGTTGTGGAAAAAGGGGAACACTCCTCCATTGTTGGTGGGAGTGCAAACTTGTACAACCCCTATGGAAATCAGTCTGGCGATATCTTAGAAAACTTGGAATAGTTCTACTTTAAGACCCAGCCATACCACTCCTGGGCATATGTCTAAAAGATTCCTCACCAAGCCCAAAGACATCTCCTCAACTATGTTCATAGCAGCTTTATTTGTAATAGCTAGAAACTAGAAACAACACAGATGTCCTTCAACTGAAGAATAGATAAAAAAAAAACGAAAACAAAAACTGTGGTACATTTATACAATGGAATACTACTCAGCTATCAGAAAAAAAGAAATCATGCAATTTGCAACCAAATGGATGAACCATAAAAGCTCATCATGAGTCAGTTAACTCAGACTCAGAAAGATATACATAACATGTATTCACTTATAACTGGATTTTAGCCATATAGTACAGGATAACCATCCAACAACCAATAGACCCAAAAGAACAGGAACGTGGACTGTTAGTGGGACACTCCACCTAGTGAAACTGCCATGTATGCCCCCTGTGCAAGAGGAGGGTCTTAGACCTCATGTGACTAATAAACTGAGGGAGGCTGACACATGGAGGCACCCCACACTGGAGGGTGTGATGGGTGGGGGAGGTGGTAAAGGGTGGCTGATGGGACCCAGAGAGGGTGGAGGGAAGGTGTGGCAATGGAGATGTAACTTGAAGTAATAAATAAATATTAAAAAAAATAAAGACATGGGGAAGGAGTCCTGGTAGAATAGCTAGTAAAAAGGAATGACAGGTTCATTCTTCAGGTGCCTATGTGGAACCTGTGTCTCTCTTCCAGTAAATCTACCCATGGGCTCACATGTCGGTGTTTGTGAGTTCTAAATCTTCCAGTCATCTCCAGCCATTCAGTCCCTGGTAAGTCTGCCTGAATAGAGATTAAATATCAGCTCCAATAGCAGGAGAGACCCTTTGGCAATGGGTTGTGTTTGATAAATTTAAACAACAGCTGCCTTCACCTGTCTGGGAGAGGTTCCAGAGTGCACAAAGCTTCCGGTGTTTCACCACAGCCTTTGCTTTACAGTTTTATAAAATATGAGATATCATTCCAAAAAACAAACAAACAAACAAAAAACAAAAACAACAAAACCCTTCTCTTCCAATTGAGTGGCAAGCTTTACCAATTGCTTTATTTGCATCTAATGAAGTCATTATACCATGTGCACTTTAAATATTTTATTAGACATTTTGTGTGTATGTGTGTGTGTATTTGTGTACATGCATATATTTGCAGATGTGTTTGTCATGATAAATATTTAGAAGTCAGAGGACAAAGTGTAGGAGGAGTTTGTTCAGTCCTTCAAATCTTGCAAATTTCAAGATTGAATTTAGGATATCAGGCTTATTAATCAGTACATTTTCCTATTGGACTTTCTTTCTCCTAGTCCCCTGATTTGTATCTTTGATGTACAGATACAGCACAGTGCAATGCCTACTTTGAAATGATGAGGTAGATAGACAATCTCTGATTATATCCTTATGTTCTTTTTTCTGATTCACTCTATATCTTTTTGACTTTAAGATATTTGCTTCAATTACAAGAGGGTAAAGTCAAATGATTTTAAATTTGTAATAGTCTCTATTTAATATATTTTATTCTGGATTCATAAATTTAAACACAAATTAGTCTCCTCGAATCTCAATTGACTGCAGAAAACAAGTAATATTGAATATAAAATATTTTGAGTAATTGGTACATTTCCTCACTAAATTTTGAGAAAGATTTGAAATTATGAATTCAGTGTTTAACAAATGGAGCTCCTGAGCTTTCCTTCATACATCATAATTAAGAGTTTTTTCTTTCTCTTGAAAATTATCCATTTAAACTAATTGAGTATATTTTAATACAAAATTATGGGTATGTCTTTACATTTCTCTTATTGTACAATATGCAGATTCTGCTATAACACCTTCATTTATCTTACCACATCTTCATTAGTGACAAGAATTTTATCATTTGCAATATTTTTTTTTCTATTTGGCTCAGAGAGTTTATTCACAGAGCCTTATTATATCAACTGGATTTTTCTGAGACATAATTTGTCTCTTTTTGTATCCCTTCATTTTACTTTATTAACTCCTAATGTACACCAATTTTGTTCTTGTATTTTTGAGAAATTTTGTTTGGCACCCTTTTTTAAAAATTTTCCACATAAGTACTCTATATTTACACACATTTTTATATTTTATGTTTGAATTTTAGGCTATATTATTTTCTCTGGTATGGCGTTGTCATGCACACAAATTATGACATGAATTAATACCAATTCATGGCCAGTTTTGTTTGGCAAACACCCGCACTCTAACAGATTTTCATGTGCCATGAAATTTTATCTACAGACACAATAGTATACATTAATTAAGTAGACTGATTTTGAAACACAGTGTATCAATGTATCTAATTTTCTAAATAACAGCTTTACAGATATTTTATCTTTACTTTTTATTTGTGTCTGTATGAGTACAGGTGTGTGTGTGTGTGTGTGTGTGTGTGTGTGTGTGTGTGTGTGTGTGCCCACAGAGGACAGAATGGTACAGTGAATTCTCTGGAACTGGAATTATTAGAAAGACATGAAATGTTTGGTGCAAGTACAGGGAATAGAACTCCCATCCTGAAAGAACAAGTGTCTTAACTGTTAGAGCATTTCTCCATCTTGGGAATAGTAACTTTTAAAAAAAGATGTATTTATTTGTATTTTATGCATATTGGTGTATTGCTTTTATGTGTGTCCATCTACCATGTGCTATACGATGTGTGTGCACTGCCCTCAGAAGCCAGATCTCCTAGAAATGGAATTATAGAGAGTAGGTCATTAGGGTCTGTTGATTGTAGGATAGCTATCCTGTACTATATGGCTAAAATCCAGTTACAAGTGAATTCATGCCATGCGTACCTTTCTGGGTTTGGGTTATCACACTCAGGGTCCTAGGTTCTCTGCAGGAGCAGGTATTTCATTTATGTAGGTTTTTGTTCTTTTCTTTTGCAACTCTTTTGGTCAAATCAGAATTTAAGAACACAATACCTGTATATGGTGTATCATGTTGGTTGGGATTTAAAATCTTTTAAAGTGTAGTCGTTGTTTTCAATTTTCTCTTTGTAATATATTTCCCTTCACAATATATTTGTGAAGATACAATATTATTTAGTCTTCATACATTTGTAGGTAAGGCGATTTTCTCATTGCGATTTACACATCATTTAACATTGTCCTAATGACTCTCAATGTATATAAACACCAGTTAAGTCTTGAGGCCCAGTGGGGTGAAGGCTCGTACTCTTGTTATAAATGATGTTTCATAGACCTTATTGAGTATTTCCTTAATGTGCATATTGTTTCTGTTTGTTCATTTGGGAGTTTGATAGTGGTTCCACAGTAACTCATCTGTTTTATCACTTTAAATCTTACTGAGCTTTGTCATCTATACTTTTGATGTCAATGGTGGTTGTCACTGATGTACATGATTTTAGTTAAAGCTTAAGATACTACAAATTTAACAATTCATTACTAGCTAAATGTGTTTCATGTCATCCAATTTTTTTAGCTGTTCAAATTTAACAACTTTATTGAAATTGTAGGAGCATTCTACAGGAAAACATTGATTTAAAGAAATCACAGCACTAAACAGGTACGTGGATACATGTACATTTTAGAAGACAAGTGACAAAGCTGCAGAGGTGGAATGTGAAGTCTAAAAACAGGGTAGTAGTAGACAGGTTCATGCAAGGGACTGTATTTGGTGATGCTTAAGGCTATTTCCCATAAGTCTCTATAATCAAGCTACCTTACCTTACAATCATACAACGTCCATTTTTTTTTTGCATTTTTCCTTTATTTTTTATTTCTTCAAGTTACATCTCAATCACAGTCCCCTCCCTCCCACTCTCAACCCTCCATCCTCTTCCCTTTTTTTTTCTTTTAAGTTTAAGGTATATCTTATTTCCCCCTACAGTTTTCCCTTTCAGTCCAACAAATGGCTCTTTCTCTTATAATAATAAATACAATACAAAACAACAGAGGTAATTAGGCCACAGTTATGAGGGTTATATGGCTTAGCGTACATTCCCAATGTCCAGTCCATATGTATTTGGTACTCGACTTTAACATTCTACTATCTAACCATCTCCATGAGTTTAAAGTTCTGTATCTGACTCAACATTCATACTAACTTGCAACGCAATTTTAAAAGTATCTTCTTAGATCTATAACACTCTCTTGACTCCTAAACAACTCAAAATTTAATTATGAGACTCTAGCTATCTGTTCTTCAACCACCTCAGAGACCTGAGAGGGATAAATATATCTGATTTTATAGGAAGTACAGGGCCTGCAGCTTCCCAAACTAAGAAATGACATACCAGTGGCTGCCTGGACAGTTCCCATTTTCTCTCCATATATTACAGCATCTATCTTCAGTCATTTGGCCCCGTTTCCTGACAGACATTGATTGTAGAGCAGGGGTTATAAAGGACTTACCTACCCTGTCTTGGCAGAGCTAGGCTGTCGACTTACCTGCTTCCAGGTTTTGTTCTTTTTGGACAGCATTCTATCTACAGTTGGAGCAAGGCACTTTTCCTACCAAGAGATAGGCTTGCGACTAATTCAGTCATCTCCCACTGGAGATTCTTCGATGCTCATCTTCTACTTGGAGGAGAATAGGGGGTGCTGTCAGGAGTTGATATGTCTTGATATAAAAAAATCTAAAGTTACAAAAACATATTTGAATGCCATATTCTGCAGCTCTCTTGAGGTTTTTGATGAGGCCCTATCTATCTCTTATATTAGGGTAAGCAGATGTTGCTTGTCTCTTAGCAACTTTATTTCTGATTAGCTTAGAAAATAACTTTAATAGGCTGTCATAGTACCTAACAGAATGACCAGCTTGCATAACCATTAGTTTGCATTTCTTAATTATCCTAATCAGTTTATGACAATTAGTAGTAAAAGGCCAAAACATCACATTTCATTTTTTTTCTTTATCTCCTAACACTTCCATCCCATTTCTCTGGGGTGGGGTGTCCTTATATAACAGTCCCTCATCTCAGTTGAGAGGTCGTATGAGGGCCAAGAGCTTCCTCATTCATTGGGGGTCTACGAAGCAGTACCATCAGTGAAAAGTGTCTCATTGCCCGGGAGAGAGAACTACTAAACAAGCAAACCAATAAGCAGATAAATAGATAAAAAAGACTAAAAAATATAAAAAAATATAAAAAATATAAAAAATAAATAAAAATTAAAAATTAAAAATAAAAAGTCTATGTCCAAGTTGCCTTTGGTATGTTAGTTGTAGTATCGATACCTTCTACTATATACCTAAAATCCTACTATAAGTGAATAGATACCATATGCGTCTTTCTGAGTCTGGGTTAGCTCACTCAGGATGAGCTTTTCTAGTTCCTTCCATTTGGCTGCAAATTGCATAATTTCATTGTTCCTGATAGCTGAATAGTATTCCATTGTGTAGATGTACCACAGTTTTTTAACCCATTCTTCAGTTGAGGGACATCTGAGGTATTTCCAGTTTCTAGCTATTACAAATAAGGCTGCTATAAACATAGATGAGGAAACTTCCTTATGATTCCATGAAGAGGCATTTGGGTGTATACCCAGAAGTGTGTGGCTGAGTCTTGAGGCATAATCCAATCAAAAAATGGGGGACAGAGCTAAATAGAGAATTCACAAAGGAGGAATCCCTAATGGCTGAGAGACACTTGAAGAAATGCTCAACATCCTTAATCATCAGAGAAATGCAACTCAAGAAGACTCTGATATTCCATCTCACACCTGTCAGAAGGGCTAAGATCAAAAGCTCAAATGACAGCACATGCTGGCGAGGGTGTGGGGAAAGGGGAAAGGGGTATTCCCTCCATTGCTCTTGGGAATACAGGATGTGCAACCACTATGGAGGTCAGTCTGGTGATATCTTACAACGTCCAATTTTTGATTCATAAATTATCTCAATTTTGTAGGAGTAATCTATTTTTTTTTCATTGTAAGAGTTCATTTATTAATTCAAGTCACATCTCCATCAAAACACCCTCCATCCATCCCTCCTGGTCCTTCCCTCCCTCCCTCTTACCCTCTCTCCCACCTATCCTACTCTTCTGCCTGTGGGGTGCCTCCACATATCAGCCCCCTTAGTTCATCCCATGCATGAGGACTAAGAGCTTCCTCTTGTATTGGGGGCCTACATGGCAATTCCACTAGTGCAAAGTGTCCCACCAACAGGCAACAAAGATCATGTTTCTTTTCTTTTGGGTCTGTTGATTGTAGGATAGCTATCCTGTAATGTGGCTAAAATCTAGTTACAAGTGACTAGATGCCATGTGTGTCTTTCTGGGTCTGGGTTATCTTACTCAGGATGAGCTTATCTAATTCCATCCATTTGGTTGCAAATTGCATGATTTCCTTGCTTCTGACAGCTGAGTTATTTCTAACTGTAGTTTTCATTGCCAAAGACTGCTTATGTTTCTTCATAGAAAAAGAGAAATGTTTATATTCTTCCACAAAATCAGTGTAGTATTAACAGAGAGAAAAACACTATTAGACATTTGGCTCTCTCAGCCATCTCACAGTGGCCGCTGAGAAAAATTATCAATTTCCATTTTCACAATAGATCATCTGGTTCATTTTCTGTCCTGAGATGGAATTAGTTAGTTTTCTACACACCTCTATTACATTCTAGAAGATAATATAACTTTTGATTTATTATTTTATTCATTTATGTTTTCATTTTATTATTTACTCATTTACCTTACAGCCAAGATATTTTTTGAACAAACAGATGTTATTGGATTTCTTCATTCATGTACTTGGGGTAATTTACTTTTCTCTTCATTAGTATTTTCTTATCTAATTTCAGTTTTATTCAACTGGCATGTGTACTAGCTAAAGAAGGTATATATTTAATTTAATATGGAATGATTCAGGAGTCTACATCTTAGTGCTTAACCCAGTCCACCCCTCTACTTTACTAAGGCGTTGGTAGACACTACATGATCTTTTATTTGATCTGTTATAGTGGCTGGTTTCACAATACATATTGCCTCCCATGCCAGAATGCTTCTGATCTATTTATGTAATATTCCTACACACTTTCTCAAATAGATTGCCAGTTTTTAAAATGATTTATCTTCCTTTAGGGTAACTACAGATCCATATTGGAAAAATTAATTGAAAATAAACTAGATGTCCTGAATTGTTGGATGTAATATCTGACCTAGATCAATAAGATCCTACTTGTTAGTGGGTTTATACTTATTAATACTTAATCTCCCCATTTGTCAATGTCTGCAAGATATACTCAAACATCTCTTGCAATATTTTATTAACATAATTTTATTAATTGTTTTGAATTATTAGGCATTTTATGGCTAAGTTTCCATAACAGTTAAATTATTATCAGAAATATTGTTTGAAGGATACCTAATCCAGTCTAGAGGCTAAATTATAGTCATTCATCCTTGATCAAGGAGGTCAGTACCTCGTATATCCTTATGAGATGGGAGGTTCTGTGATCAGGATGCTTGACATATACATCAGTCTCCCAGAAGGGTAACAGATATTTCAGTGTTTTCTGACAATACTTTCTAGTTAGTTTTCCAGACCACATTCCTGGCTAGCATTCAGTCAATCTGGCAGGTACTCTGATCTCTCCCCCTCCTGTCTCTTAAAAGCTCCTAAAGCACCATTTAGCTTCTTATAGTCTTTCTAAACACCTCTTCAGAAACTGTGTTGTTAGATGCAAGTCAAGTTTATTTCTATGTCTGCCCTCTTCAACTAAAACCCTTATAGACACTTAACTATGCTTTGCACTGTTAAATGAGAAGTCACATGATCATTTCTGGCATATGTACTTAATGCATTAATGTCTCCTCAGCAATTGAGATTAAATTAGCTATACAGAATAACTAATTTTTACTGGTGTCTAACCATCTGTTTATCACTCTCTGTAAATTTTTTATCATCCCTGGATATGATTAATATAACTACAATTCTACCTCTTAAAATATAACTAATGCTTTACTCACTATGAAAAAAAAACCCATAATCATTCATTTTCTACGATCAAAATATAGTTGTTAAAGACATTACTGAATCACCACTTATTCATGATTAAGCCCTTATTTTTAATTGAAACCCACATTTTGAGTATTTGCCTATATTTTGTTTCAAATATAAAGTACATTTATGTTTAGGGTAAAAGGGATTGTGAATGAAAATCACTATATGCAAAGAAATAAAAAATGAAATTGGAGTAAAGCAGGCATAAGTCTTTGAGACAACATGAAGAACTCTGGTAGAAAATAAATAGTGATCATTTAATGAAGTGTTTATTTGGGAATGATTTGGGTGCAGTCATTTGAGTATCTGACATTCTTCTGAAGTCATCAGAATTCATGACTGATGCAAAGTATCAATCATAGCGAACATTTCAGACTCTTGTACTTTAGCAAAAACTTTTTTGTCATGATGGTAACAAAGTTGCTGATGGCCATGCTTAAGTGTTCTCTCTTTATGTAACACGGAAATGACTCAGAAGCACTGAGAAGAAGAGAAAATGAGCAAACTTTAAATAGTTCTGCTTTACAAATATTTTTCAGTTTCCTCTGGAAATGCTGATGATTCATCCAGCTTCTGCAGTTTTATTGTCCTCTGTGTAATAACAAATATTAAATGGAGGAAAATGTACATAAGGGTTTCAATTACCCTAGTTTTGGATTGGCTGGAATTCTCTCTGTCTCTCTCTCTCTCTCTCTCTGTATATGTGTGTGTGCTAAGAATGCTTAGAAAGAATGGCTTTATGTTTATATAACTAATCTCACAAGTACCTACTATTCAAAGTTCATGATCCTTTTCTGGGTCATTTATGGAAGGTGATACTTATCTGAATGCTGCCTTCCTGCTCATTGAAGCAGTGCTTTAACTGTCTCTAATTTTGTCATGTGATTCATGAAAACATGGTTGAATGAGAAAAATGCACAGGTCAGGATATTTGTACAAGGTTTCATTGTGTAATGTCACATTTCTTTTCTACAGGACTTTCTACTCTGTAGATCCTCAGGGCTTAGTAGTTATTGGTGGATATATCCACAAGGTGAGATTATTAACTCTTCATTTATAACAACTAAAAGCACCTCTGACATTCCCAGATAGCCCCTAGGATACACCCCCAACCATACTGAACCTTCCTTTTACTTTCATTCTAGGAGTAAGGCACAAATTATTCAGTTATTCTGAGTTTCTATGGTTTATCAGTAATTGCCTGAATGTTCATACTCTCTATTTTTGAAATAACATCAATCAGCATTCTTATCTGTTCTCAGATATCTCAGTACTGTGGTACTATTTATAAGTCTTCTCTCATTGACTTGAATAAACAATAACAACAAAAGGGCAAGAGTGTGAAAAACCAAATATGGTTTCCCTGTCCTGTCAACATCACCTTGAGGACTATGGATTTCTTTATGACAATGCTTCCTAAACTCTCTATGAGGAGACACCTTATTTTATTCTATCTAACGTATGTGACTGAAAGTGAAATAATGACAAAGAGAAGCACATCTGGATGTATTAGCTTAAAAGAGCAAATCACTAGGAAAAGATAATTTGACTCAAATCAGGTGAAGTATGCTTTTAACTTTTACCTATTTTTAAGTTTTAAGTTAGACAATATGAGCAATGGTTATAAACCTTGAACTTGGTAGGATAGCCATTATTATTATGTTGATCATACTTATCCATGAGCATGGGAGATCTTTCCATCTTCTGATGTCCTCTTCAATTTCAATCTTCAAGGACTTGAAGTTCTTGTCATACAGGTCTTACACTTGCTTAATTATAGTTACCCCCAGGTATTTTATATTGTTTGTGGCTATTGTGAAAGGTGTTGTTTCCCTAATGTTTTCCCCAGCCCAATTATCTTTTGAATAAAGAAGGGCTTCTGATTTTTTTTGAGTTAATTTTTATTCAGCAACAATGCTGAAGGTGTTTATCAATTGTAGGAGTTCTCTAGTGGAATTTTTGAGGTCACTTATGTATACTATCATATCATCTAAAAAATGAGATAATTTGACTTCTTCCTTTCCAATTTATATCCCCTTGGTCCCCTTTAGTTATCTTATTGCTCTGGCTAGGACTTCAAGCACTATGTTGAAGAGATATGGGGAGAGTGGGCATCCTTGTCTTGTCCCTGAGTTTAAAGGAAATGCTTTAAGTTTCTCTCCATTTACTTTGATAGATGTTGGCTACTGGCTTGCTGTATATCACCTTTATTATTTTTAGTTATGGTCCTTGAATGCCAGCTCTCTCAGCAATATACAGATTCAATGCAATTCCAATCAAAATACCAACACAATTCTTTACAGACCTGGAAAAAATTCTCAGTTTCATATGGCATAACAAATAAACCACAATGGTTAAATCTTGTACATTAGAAAATATCAGGAACTATCAACATCCCAGATTTCAAGCTAGTCTACAGAGGAATAGTAATAAAAACAACATAATATTGGTATAGAAATAGACCAGTTCATCAATGGAATCAGACTGAACCCAGAAATGAACCCATACACCTATGGTCTCTTAACTTTTGACAAAAAAGCCAAAACCATACAATGGAAAAAGGACAACATCTTCAACAGATGGTGTTGGACTAACTGGATGTCGACATGTAAAAGAATACAAATAGACTCATACTTATCACCCTGCACAAAACTTAAGTCCAAGTGGATCAAAGACCTTAATATAAACCTGACACACTAAATCTAATAGAAGAGAAAGTGGGGAAAACCTTGAACTCATGGGTATAGGTGACAACTTCCTGAACAGAACACCACCAGCTCAGGCTCTAAGACCAACAATCAATAAATGGGACCTCATGAAACTGAAAAGCTTCTATAAGGCAAAAGTCACTGTCATTCGAACAAAACAGCAGCCTACAGTTTGGGAAAAGACCTTCACCAACCCCACAGAGGGCTAGTATCCATAATTTATAAAGAACTCAAAAAATTAAATCCCAAGTAACCAAATAATCCAATCAAAAAATGGGGAACAGAGCTAAACAAAAAATTCACAAAGGAGGAATCCCAAATGGCTGAGAGACACTTGAAGAAATGCTCAACAACCTTAATTATCAGAGAAATACACCTCAAGACAATTCTGAGATTCCATCTCACACCTGTCAGAATGGCTAAGATCAAAAACTCAAATGGCAGTATATACTGACTAGGTTGTGGAGAAAGGAGAACACTCCTCCATTGCTGGTGGGAGTGCAAGCTTGTACAACCACTATGGAGGTCAGTCTGGCGAATCTTAGAAAACTTGGAATAGCTCTACCTTGGGACCAGCCATACCTCTTCTGGGTATACATGCAAATGAATCCTCACCAAACCATGAGGATTTTTCCTTATCTATGTTAATAGCATCCTTATTTTTAATAGCTAGAAACTGGAAACAACCCATATGTCCCTCAGCTGAGAAGTGGATAAAAAAACTGTTACATTTACACAATGGAATACTACTCAGCCATCAGAAACAGAGAAATCATGCAATTTTCAGCCAAATGGATAGAACCAAAGAAGCTCATCATGAGTGAGCTAACCCAGACTCAGAAGGATGTACATGGTATCTATTTACTTATAATCAGATTTTAGCCATATAGTATAGGATAACTATGCTACAACCAATGCACCAATGGGAACAGGAACATAGACTTTGTTACCTGTTAATGAGACACTTTTCCCTAGTGATGCTGCCTTGTAGGCTCCCAGTGCATGAGGAGGCTGTTGGCCCTCATATGACTGCTGAACTGGGGTGGGGGACTGATATGTAGGGAAACTCCACTCTGGAGGAGTGGGATGGAAGGGATGGGGATAGAGGGTGGGAGGGCGGGACTGGGAGAAGTGGAAAGAGGATACTATGATGGAGATGTAACCTGAAGTAATAAATAAACTTAAAAAAACCCTTGAGCTCCTGGTGTGTAGGAAGTTGTTTTTGTCTCTCTGTGTATGTTCATTTATAGATATTCTTGTGTTCCTGTGGATGAGGCTGAACATTTATGTGTGGGCATGAAACTTCATGTATGTGAGATGGAGAGCAATCTTTAGTGTAGTTCCCCAGGAGCTCTTTACCTTTAATAGAGGATCTTGCTGACTTATAAGTAACTCACCCAGTATACTATGTAGGCTTAGGCCACGGTAGGAATCCACCTGTCGCTTCTCTCCGGCATGTAGGATGAACACTTTCCTGACTCTGCTACCTTCCCAGTCCCTCAAGAAGAGTTTTTTAACTTCTTCATCATATACCTGCAAGAGACTAATAATCAATTTGCATATGTAAAGTAGGAAATTGAGATTCAGAAAATTCCAGATAACTTTGTCAAAAATCGTGGAAGTATTAAATCATAGTCAGAATGTTAACTTTTACTTGAAACTAATATCTTAGGGACTGTCTATCATATCCACATAGGTAAAGGGAGAAGTTTCTGTGCACTGCCCTCATGTGATTCTCAAGTACAGAAAACAAAGCTTCATTTGCACTAGGTAAAATAGGAAAAAAAAAGGAAGGATGGAAGGAAAGAAAGCAGGAAGGAAAGAAAGAAAATTTAAGAGGGAAAGAGATGAGAGTGAAATAGAGGAAGAAAAGAAGACTAGACTATATAGGTTTCCTGTTTTTTTTTTTTCATTTTTAGAGATAATTGTTTTATATAACATTACCAACATTGCCTGAATGTTAAGACCCATGAGTATTTACTTTATGTACTGAGTCTCTCACACCTGTCATTCCCTTTCCACTCAAATACACACCATAAAGTCATGTCCTCAGCTCATACAGCACAGTCTTTGGAGAGCTACTGAGAGATTATGATGCTTACACTTAAAATCCAGAGAGAACTTTACTGAACACTATCCATTTCTCTCCTCTGTGCAAACAAATCATACTTAGTTGCTTTAAAAGTCTTGTTTCTTCTTGCAATCTCCAGATTTTTGTGATAAGAATCATTTCCACTCATTACAAATCATACTTATTTTTAGCCATAATTGAAATGAAAATGAATAGTAAAACAAATGAAGTAGATCTCATTTTCATATCTTGTATCAGTTTTTCTTGGGTTATGGATTTTGCATCTTTCTCATAAGTAATTTGGAGAATGGAAAACAATAAACATAATTGTTTTCAGTTAAAAATATTTTGCTCAGGGATTTTTTTTTTATTGATTTCCAGGAGTATGGATCATAGATTCATAGAGTACATCCTGTCATTTCATAATTTCAATCTTTAAAACTAGCAGGTCCAGTATCATGAATATTCTGTTGAGATGTCACAAACAACTAGATGATTCATGTTGTTGCCTATATACAGATGTTATGACAAGTTTTCTATCTTGATTCATGTTGTTGCCTTGATTCATGTATTTGCAAATGTTGTCACACGTTTTCTATCTCTGCTATAAAGAAGATCAAAGGGGAAGATATTGGATTTGAGGACATAAACATTTCAAGGGTTATTTTCAAGTTGTATTTATTGATATGAAAAGGTGTCAAATTCTTCCCTGGCATATTGCCTGAAGGCTCTAGCCATAGCTTCAATTGTGATTTATCCAGGACTCTGCAACATTAATTAAAGTTACCCTGTTGTATTGATATGAATGTTAAGATGATTCTACATAAGTTTCTAAGAAAAAGAGTAAGAAAAGAACTTATACACTGCCATATTTCCAAACAAAAAACTTTAACTTCAGTTGTTACTTGTACACCATAGTTCAGTAAATGTTGAACACTAACAGTACAAATAAAGACTAAGCAATGAATACAATAAGGTAGACCTATACTAAGCATCCTGGGAATCCCATAGATCCAGCCAGAACTTCTGTAGTTACCATATCAACACAGCAAGCTACACTCCTGTTAGGAAATGGTTTAGAATGGTATAAATTTAGAATCTAACTACTAACAGTGTTCCTATTTCTGACCCCAATGTCTACCTTAAGAACATCCTAAGAGGGACAAATGTATTCTCTACACAGTTATCTAAGATGTTCCATTTTAATTAGTCCATATCCTACTCCCTCATGCCAACAACGTCCTAAGAATTTCTGAAAACATTTTTGATATCATGATAAAACTCTCCCATTCCTCAGTTCATCTTTTGAGTTTCAAAAATGCAAATGAGGATAGTTCATTTTTTCGGGAAGATGATTTTATGTCTTAAATCTCGAAACTTTGTCAGATACCATTAAAATTCGTTCAACTTCATTACCATTTGCTTTGGTGTCAAACAGTTATAAATCATACATTCATTAAATAACATCAAGTTAGGAATAAATTATGTTTTAGAATGGAAATCAGTGGCTATTTGTGATAGGATTTATAATTGAATTGATGCAATGTTTGTTCTCCTGGATTTTACATGGCTTAGTTAAATTTTAGGTTGCTTCAACAAAATAATAAGCCAACATACGAAATAAGTTATTTCTTGCATGTGCATGTATGTATTCATATACAGCTGCACATGTATGTACATGTGTGTATGAGCAGAAGTCAACTTCAGATATCTTTCCTCAATCACTTTTTAATTTTTCATCCTTTAGGTAGTTTTTTTTTTTTTTTGAACCTGCAGCTCACAGATTAACTAAAGGAGTTGTCCATCAAACTCCAGGAATCTCTCTGCATCCCTAGTGGTTTTGGTTTATACAGATGCTGAAGATAAAACCTAGGTCCTCTAAGTGCTTTCCTATCATTCCAATGCTTACCACACCCTAGTACAATCACTCAAGGAAAAAAAAAATGTCCTGCAAAGTTGAGAACTGAAAAAAAGTGGTCTGAGGCTTGGCTGTGGAGATTCTTTCTTCATGGAAGAATGTAACCTGAATTGTGGTTATAGATATGTTCAATGGTTGAATTAACTCTAATAGACAAAGGAGAACTGAATATATTTTTTTCTGGGGTGCTTTTTCCTCACCAGGAAATTAAATATAAATCTGAAGCATGTGGGACTTTTGATTCTCATTTGGTATTAGATAGAACTGATTAGTTTGAGGCCACATTATAATATATTTATAACAGCTACATTTTAATATTCTTGTTGTGGTATTTGATTCTCTTCTTTGTGAATGGGGGTCTCTGTCATTTGAAATGCAGAATATTTGGAATGTTTACAATATTTCATGAAAATCTTTTTTTTCTTTTTAAATGTTTATTTATTTATTTTATTATAATGTTTATTTATTACATCAAGTTTCATCTCCATCATAGTGCCCCCTTTCCAATCCTCCTGGTTCCACCCTCCCAACCTTTGCTCCCTCTCTCACCCATCCCACTCCTCTGATGTGGAGTGTCCTAACAAATCAGCCCCTCTCAGTTCAAAAGTCATATAAGTACTAAGAGCTTCCTCTTGCACTGGGGGCCTACATGGTAGCACCCCCTAGGGCAAATTGTCCCATTGATAGGTAACAAAGTCTATGTTCCTGATCTTTTTGGTGTGTTGGTTGTAGGATAGTTATCCTGTACTATATGCCTAAAATCCAATTATAAGTGAGTAAATGCCATGTGCATCTTTCTGAGTCTGGGTTAGTTCACTCAGGATGAGCTTTTCTAGTTCTATCCATTTGGCTGTGAATTTCATGATTTCCTTGTTTCTGATAGCTGAGTATATTTTGGGGAATGAAGGGGAAATTGAGTATTTGGCTATTTCTCATCAAATTTATGTTTCTTTACCAAATGAGTGGTTAAATATCTTCAAGAAATAAAAGTATTTTATTTTTCACTTGTATTTTACATCTTAATCTTTTCTCCTGAGTGATACTAGATTATTAATATGAGTTGTGAAAATTCATGTGTTTCATGGAGGTAGAGTAAAGGTTTGGGTGTGTATACTTTAGGGATTGTCAAGTGATGTAATGAAGATGCAGAATTTATGACTAGGAAACTCGGTTGTTCAGAAGTCTCAGGAAAAATGTTCAGGATAACTTGTCATTGACAGGACAATTCTGCATAGTTTGTGGCTGCTAATGGAACTTTTCTATACATGTATGGTGATGGGAGTAGAGGTTTTTATTTTTGAGACACCTATAAGACAAGGAGATTCTGGTGTGTTTCCTTACATTAAGAATATTCTCCTGGAGCAAATTTGTTTTTTTTTTTGACAATATATAAAGTATTATCTTTCAATTTGGATTAAAGAAGAAATTATTTTGATATTTTGGAGCTAAACAAACCTTTAGTGTATATATTTTGAGATCTCAAAAGACAATTTGTTTGAATTTCAGCATGCCTTTTGTAAGTAGGTTTTAAACTTAAATCCTTCCAAATCCTATGTGCCTTCAGGTTAAATCTCCATCACAGTGCCCTCTTTCCACCTCTCCCAGTCCCACCCTCCTACCCTCTACTCCCTATCCTTTTCATCCCATTCCTCCAGAGTGGAGTGTCCCTTCATATCAGTCCCGCACCCTGGTTCTTCAGTCATATGAGGGCCAAGAGCCTCCTCATACACTGGGGACCTACAAGGCAGCAGCACTAGGGCAAAGTGTTTCATTAACAGATAACAAAGTCTATGTTCCTGTTCCCTTTGGTGCATTGGTTGTAGTATAGTTATCTTGTATTATACGGTAAAATCTGATTATAAATGAATATATGTGATGTACATCCTTCTGAGTCTGGGTTAGCTCACTCATGATGAGCTTCTCTAGTTCCATTCATTTGGCTGCAAATTGCTTGATCTCATTGTTTCTAATGGCTGAATAGTATTCCATTGTGTAGATGTATCACAGTTTTTTTTTTTATCCATTCCTTGGTTGAGGGCCATCTGGGTTGTTTCCAGTTTCTAGCTATTACAAATAAAGCTGCTATAAACATAGATGAGGAAACGTCCTTGTGGTTTGGTGAGGAATCATTAGGATGTATGCTTAGAAATGTTATGGCTGGGTCTTGAGGTAGAGTTATTCCAACTTTTCTAAGATATCACCAGACTGATTTCCATAGTGATTGTACAACCTTGCACTCCCACCAGCAATGGAGAAATGTTCCCCTTTCTCCACAACCTCACTAGCATGTGCTGGAAAAAAAAAAAAACAGCATGGTACTGGTATAGAAACAGACCAGTGGATCAATGGAATAGAATTGAAGACCTAGAAATGAACCCACACACCTATTGTCACTTTAGTTCTGACAAAGAAACCAAACCATACAATAGAAGAAGGACAGCATCTTCAACAAATGGTGCTGGTTTAACTGGATGTCGACATGCAAAAGATTGAAATTAGACCCATTTGTATCATCTTGCACAAAACTTGAGTTCAAGTGGATCAAAGACCTTAACATAAGGCCTGACACACTAAATGTAATAGAAGAGAAATTGGGGAAAAGCCTCAAACTCATCAGCACAGGTGACAACTTCCTGAACAGAACACCAACAGCTCAAGATCTATGACCAACAATCAATAAATGGGACTTCATGAAGCTGACAAGCTTCTGTAAGGCAAAATACACTGTCATTTGAATAAGATGGCAACCTACACATTGGGAAAAGACCTTCATCAATCCCACATCTGACAAAAGGCTAATATTCATAATTTACAAAGAACTCAAGAAATTAAATGCCAAGAAACCAAATAATCCAATCAAAAAATGGGGAACAGAGCTAAACAGAATTCACACAGGAGGAATTCCTAATGGCTAGAGACACTTGAAGAAATGCTCAGCATCCTTAATC
This sequence comes from Lophiomys imhausi, assembly GCA_907164525.1. Lineage (NCBI taxonomy): Eukaryota > Metazoa > Chordata > Mammalia > Rodentia > Muridae > Lophiomys > Lophiomys imhausi. The sequence goes on from CAJQZJ010000165.1 coordinate 1,719,155, forward strand.
ATCAGAGAAGTGCAACTCAAGAGGACTCTGAGATTCCATCTCACACCTGTCAGAATGGACTTAAGTTTTATGCAAGGTGATAAGTATGGGTCTGTTTGCATTCTTTTACATGTCAGCCTCCAGTTAGACTGGTACCATTTTTTGAAAATGCTGTTCTTTTTCCATTGTATGGTTTTGTCTTCTTTGTCAAAAATTCAGCGACCATAGGTGTGTGGGTTCATTTCTGGGTCTTCAATGCGAATCCATTGATCAACTGATCAGTTTCAATATCAGTACCATGCTGTTTTTATTACTATTGCTCTGTAGTGTAGTTTAAAATCTGGGGTTGTGATACCTCCAGATGGTTTTTGTTTTTTTGTTTCTGTTTTTGTACAGGAATAATTTAGTTATTCTGGGTTTTTTGTTATTCCATATGAAGTTGATAATTGTTCTTTCAAGGTCTGTAAAGAGTTGCATTGGTATTTTGTTAGGAATTACATTGGCTCTGTATCTTGCTTTGGATAGGATGGCCATTTTTATTATGTTGATACTGTCTATCCATGAGCACGGGAGATCTTTCCATCTTCTGATGTCCTCTTCAACTTCTTTCTTCACTGACTTGAAGTTCTTTTCATAAAGGTCTTTCACTTGCTTGGTTAGATTTACCCCCAGGTATTTTATATTGTTTGTGAGGGTATTGTTTCCCTAATTTCTTTCTTATCCCATTTATCCTTTGTATAAAAAAGGGCTTCCAGTTTTTTTAAATTTATTTTGTATCCAGCCACCTTGCTGAAGGTAGTAGTTGTAGTAGTTCTCTGGTAGAATTTTGGGGGTCACTTATGTATACTATCATATCCTCTGCAAATAGGGATACTTTGACTTCTTTTTTTTTCAATTTGTATCCCCTTGATCTCCTTTAGTTTTCTTATTGCTCTAGCTAGAATTTCAAGTACTATATTGAAGAGACATGGGGAAAGTGGGTATATTTTCCTTGTCCCTGATTTTAGAGGAAATATTTTAGGTTTCTCTCCATTTAATTTGATGTTGGCTACTGGAATGCTGTGTATTGCCTTTATTATTTCTAGGTAGGGTCTTTGTATACCAGCTTTCTTCAGAACTTTTAGCATGAAGGATTATTAGATTTTGTCAAATGCTTTCTCAGGATCTAGTGAGATGATGATGTGGGTTTTTTTTCTTTCAGCTTGTTTGTATGGCAGATTACATTGATGGATTTTCATTAGTTGAACCACCCCTGCATCACTTTTCTTTCTATGTTTGTTTTCCACAGATCTTGCTGAGAGAAAACAAGCAAAAACACTTAAATTCCCCTCTTCTCTGTCCACATGTATTGTTCAAAGATTTTCTTTTAACCAAACAAGTCTTTAATTTGAATTAATAATATTCATTTTAATAACAATTTTCATATAGTAGATAATTTTGTTCATTTACTTTACAACCTATTATTTTCAAATGCTCATGTAAAAATTCCCATAGTTTATTTTTCAAAAGATAGAAGCATATATGTCTAAATATGAATGTTTCTCTGTCTGCTACTGATCTGCTTCCAGCTGCTTGTCTGTCCATCTGTAATGAATTTGTGGAGAATTATATAGCAGTTTTCATCCTAATATAAACTAGAAAAAAATTTTCAACCAATTAATGATATTTTGGTTGAATTTGTAAATGATCACTTAATGATTTCCAATTTTAAAATTTTTGTTTATTATACTTGTATGGGAAAGTTCTTGTGAAAAAATTAAATAATCAGATTATTCCATAGAGACAAAAGTAAAATTGAACCATATTCACATACAAATGGAAGAATGCAGTCCTCCATCAGCATATGATGTCATTGAGTGATGACACTTTTTCAGAGAGGGGCAGAGAGCCAGAGATCAACATCTGTCTATCATCTATCTGTTCATTTATCCATACATATATGTATACATATATTCTTAAACTCATGAATATGATCCTGCCATAAAATATATAAGAATTGTCTTTATCAGACAACAATTTGATAATTACCATGATTTTTCCTACTGTGAATATTCATAATTATTTAACAAGAAAATTGTTTTAAATTATAATTGTAGCCTTTTATACCAATGTGATTAATTTTCAGTATACATATGTATTTTCTAAAATGTTTCAATATAAACATATATATTAAATTATCAGATTTTCTATTGAAATAATTCAAAAATATACTATGTAATATGTAGTCTAAAAGCAATACATAATTCATTTAGTTCACACATGATTTCATGTATCTGAAAAATAGACTTTTTTCCTGTCAATGAGACACTTTGCCATAGTGGTGCTTCCTTGTAGCTCCCCAGTGTATGAGGAGAATCTTGGTCCTCATATGACTGCTGAACTGGGGCAAGGAACTCTTATGTAGGGACACTTCACTCCAGAGGAGTGGGATGGAAGGGATAGGTGGTAGATGGTGGGAGAGCAGGACTCGGAGGGGTGACAGTTTTGTCTTTAAGGGATTTGGGCAGGAATATGGACCATCTGTCTCAATGACTGCCCTTTATGTAGTCTTCAAAGACCATTATTTTGTTTATGTGATTGACCTCTCTTATTTAATAACTCTATACTTACAGATTTTGTGATTTGCATTATGTTCACTCAGTGAAATACTGCCCACATTGTACTTGTTCACTGAGGAACAACTCACTGGCCTTGTTAACAGTATGTTGCATTTACCAGGAGTAGAATGAGAATTAAATTTATTTCACTGTTTGTAAAATACAGTTGCTCATTTTCAACCAGGTCTATTTAATTCAAACTATATAACCTTTTCATAGCTCAAAACCTAAACATGTTTTTCTCTTACCATTTATTTCTGTGTTATTTTAAAATTACATACATGCAACTAAGGAAAGCTGCCTTTATTAGTTACCTCTCATTGATGTATTGAGTTAGTAGAGAGAACAACTTAGGAACTTATTTTAATTTGTCTGTCTATGAACAAAAGCGGTTTGGGGATAAATAGTTATAGTCTGTCATTGATGAAAATCAAGGCAGGAACCTGGAGCAGAAATCACAGAGGAGCACTGCTGACTGGTTTGTTTCCCCTGGCTTGTCCAATTCTCTTCCTTATAATATTCAGGCCTTCCTACTCAAAGATGACAATAAGAAAAAAGATGCCCCATGAATATTCCATAGTCAAACTGAACTAGACATTTCTGCCAGTGGGGTTTCCTCTTCCCAAGTGACTCTGGGTTGTATGACACTAGCAATGGCAAGTAGGAATAATATAATAGTAATAATAATATATAATAAGAGGAATATTACTTTTTGCTTATGGCTGTCAAAGGAGTCAGTCCATGGTCACTGTTCTTTATATTTCCAGATCATTATGTGGTGAGCAGAGTACCAATATGACTGGAGCATGGGACAGAGGTTGGTTACCTTATGATGTACAGGAAGAAGAGATAGGGAAACAGGAAATGCCCAGGGACTATGAGGCTATGACACTTCCTCCATCTCAACTTACTGTTAATAAAGCTGGTCTTGTGGTGGTCTAGTATAGTTAACTACAGTTGTGAGCTAATAATCACAATAGCTCTATCAATTCTAGAGAATAGTAATCTGTAGCCCTTTACCTTATGTTCATTCTCTTGCCCTCACTTTCTTCTGCCATGTTACTTAAGCCTTAAATATAATCCCCCCTTACATGTGCAACAATGAATTTCTGCATTCATGGCCATTGATTTTTGATTGATTCATTGATTGATTATTTATTTATTTATTTTTGCACGCATCTTTACAACTCCTCTTACTAAAGGAGTATGTTTATTTCGATGGAAGGATTTATTTAGAGTTAGAATGACCAGGGTTTAAGTTCTGATTTAACCCACTAACTTTAGAAAATGAGCTAAAAATTTGACATAATTATTTCTTGTTTCAATGTTCATATGTATACATAATGAAATTGTACTTTCTGAAAATTTACTATCTAAATATTGTGATAAACCTCAAATATGGTGAGAACTTACTCTGAGTAATTCATTATCATTCATTTTAATATTTTTATTGGAAATTTCCAAAATTAGAAGAGTTTTGCTCTCAGTTATAACAGGAGATTTTAAGTGTGTTTTTAATATATAGGATATGTTATTTGGTGTATTTGAACAAAATTAGAAGGCAACATAGTTATATACATATACATTCTAGCTGTAAGACATTTGATTAATACAAATATTAACTCCAAAGGTAATTATTAAAAATATTATAAGATACTTTATTAATGAAGAGCAAATAGATTCTTCCTATATAATAGGACCATATTTTGCCGACAGATAAAATACATTCTGGACAATGGATATAAAAGATCATAGAGCCCTAAATTGTAGAAAGAAGATGTGATGATGTGCATAGCCCTCTATAATACACAATGATAACTCAGTTTATTTTATCAGTTGTTACTGTGCAATATGGTTAACTCATCCAATTACCCTTCATAGGATGATGCTACTATCACTCTGGTTCAATCCTCCACTTTACATTTAATAGCCTTATCTTTCAACATTTCAAATAATATTTGTGGAAAACATTTTTATTTTATGAACAACTTGAGGCCAGAATTGGGCACCAGTTGCCACAAGATGGAAATCAGAGATGGCTGTGCAATGATATATAGGTGCTGGGAACCAAATCTGTGTATTCTGCAAGAGTAATAAGCCCTCTTAAACACTATAGTACTACTCAAGCCCCCATGCACACAAAAGTTTTCTATTTTATGTACCATCTATAAATTAATTGAACTTAGGTAAATAGACACATGTTTTAAATAGTTAAATATACAAATTATAGGCCAGTATCTACAGTTCAAATAAATAGGCAAATAATGTTTACAAATAAGAAAAAAATAAATAATGGGTGAAAGGGTGAGACAGGGAGGGGGAGGAGAGAGGGCTGTGATTGAGATGTAACTAAAACTAAAAAAAAAAAAAGTCCTTGTCGGTCAATCACTTTTGCTTTTTTTTTTTGATAATGCATAAGGATTAAGATATATTATATCTATTGTCTTTATTCCTTGGCTATAATATAAGTACACATGTTCATTGCCATGCCTTCTGGCAACAGGATATACATATCTTATTGGGCTTCATCCTTTTCTATAAAGTTTCATTCAGATGCTTTCTGTCCAAACTCAAAATTTGCAATATTAATTCTATGCCTTCCTATAAAAATATTGATATTACTTTTTTTTAAAACAAGCACACACACACACACACACACACAGAGAGAGAGAGAGAAATGCATATTTCTCTTAATTTTGACATGATAAATATTTAGGACATTAACCTTGTGATGAGCTCCCTTATGTCATGACTACTTAGAAAGCTGGAGTCAAAGTGGTATAGTCTTCTCTTAAACAGATTACAAAGCTACTAAGTAGTCAAATCGAAAGATGCTGGATTAAAGCTACCGAAATGAATTATGTTTATTAAATTATGAATGGAATAAATCATATCTAAAAAATTTCAAAGCAAATAGTATAAATAAAAGTTTTATTTTTTGTGGAATTATCTAAAATATCAACTTACATAATATATAATTCAAATAATTTGTACTAATCAAAATCAGTTCTATGAAAGATACTATATAGGCAGAATTACCAATCACAAACAGTTCATTGAAACTTGATTTTCAGTTAAGCTCACTGGTGACAAATTGTAAATTTTCTGTAAAATTAAGAAAAATTAGAAAGAGAGAGCCATGTTTAGAAACATGACTATGCTAAATTAAGAGGTTGTTTTCAGAAATAATAATGAATACATATGCAGTAAAATCTCTTTTTGAAATAAAATAAAATATGATGGTTTAGCCGGGCGGTGGTGGCGCACGCCTTTAATCCCAGCACTTGGGAGGCAGAGACAGGCGGATCTCCGTGAGTTCGAGGCCAGCCTGGTCTACAAAGCGAGTCCAGGACAACCAGAGCTGTTACACAGAGAAACCCTGTCTCGAAAAACCAAAAAAAAATATGATGGTTTAAATAATTTTCAAAGACCATCTTGAGAGGTTTCAGTAGAGAGAAGCATTTTACTAAAGATGAAATCATGCCATTGATGAAGTCTGGTGGTATCCAAAATTCCCAGTCACTTTTTAAAATTTATTAGTCATGATTTCATGATGATAAAATCACATCAGTAATTTAGATATAGAAAATGAATAAACAAGAATTACTAGGGGGATGGAGAGATGGATCAGCAATTGAGAATACTTGGTGTTCTTCCAGAAAACTTGAGTTTGGTTCCCAGCACCTACATCAGGCAGCTTACAACCCCCTGTAACTCCACCTTGAGGGTAGCAATGATACTCTCTTCTAGCCTCCATTGATGCCTACACATGGTACACACACATAAATAAAAATTAATCTTTAAAAATTATTCACAATGTATTTTGATTAATATAGAATTGTATAACTTCTTCCTTCCAACCCCTCCTATGGCCTCCTCACTCACTCTTAAAAATGATGGCTGTTTTCTTTCATTATTGTTATACATGCACACATACACACAGAAATATATGAATATGAATAAAACTAGCTGAGTCTGTTTTACACACACACACACAAAGAGAGAGAGAAATATATAAATGAAACTTGCTAAGTGTTTTTGTGTGTATGATTTCAGGCTGACTCTTTTGCATTGGATAATCAATTAGAGGAAATGAATCTTTTTTAAAAGATAAAGGATGACTACTTGAGTCAAAGGCACTAAGTAAACAATAAAATTAATGTTTGCAAATATAGGACCTGAGCAAGCTCCTTTGTCATTATGGGGAAGAAGATCACCCAAGAAAGGAATGTACCACCAGTGTGCAGCAGCCAGGAGGTTGACAGAGACCTACTGGGATAGATAAAATGTTGAAGTTCATGATGAGTTGTAGAAAAGGATTGGTGTGCAGAAAATTCCTCAGTGAATCTGAGGAGATCTGCCTTCTAAGTCTAGTTGGGAAATATCTTTTAACTGTCTGTTAAATACCAGTGAATCCTGAGATGATTCTTGGACTTCTGTGACAGAATTCTGAGATATTAGTAATGAAAATTCCCTTAACAAAGAAAAAACACCACATTTGAAAAATGTTCTGAAAATATGGTATCTCCAGAATAGAGTTTGATGTGAGATTAATGCATAAGAATCACATTCTCAGAAGTTATTTCTACAAGCAGAAGTTACCAGTTTAAGAGTTATGTAGTACCCTGGAATTTACTCCTATGTATCTCTCTAGGGAAGCCTCTGTATTTTCTTTAGTATGTTTTCACATTTTAAAAATAGCAATGAGGCTCCAATTACCTTTTATTTTTTTTCCTTTATTTTTTATTTCTTCAAGTTACATCTCAATCGCAGTCCCCTCCCTATTCCCCCTCCAGTTCCACCCTCCCACCCTCAACCCCCCATCCTCTTCCCTTTTTTTTTTCTTTTAAGTTTAAGGTATATCTTATTTTCCCCCACAGTTTCTCCTTTCGGTCCAACAAATGGCTCTTTCTCTTATAATAATAAATACAATACAGTACAACAGAGGTAATTAGGCCACAGTTATGAGGGTTATATGGCTTAACATACATTCCCAATGACCAGTCCATATCGAAGAATCTCCAGTGGGAGATGATTGAATTAGTCGCAAGCCTATCTCTTGGTAGGAAAAGCCCCTTGCTCCAACTGTAGACAGAATGCTGTCCAAAAAGGACAAAACCTGGAAGCAGGTAAGTCGACAGCCTAGCTCTGCCAAGACAGGGTAGGTAAGTCCTTCATAACCCCTGCTCTACAATCAATGTCTGTCAGAGAAGCGGGGCCAAACGACTGAAGAGTGATGCTGTAATGTATGGAGAGAAAATGGGAACTGTCCAGGCAGCCACTGGTTGTCATTTCTTAGTTTGGGAAGCTGCAGACCCTGTACTTCCTATAAAATCAGATATATTTATCCCTCTCAGGTCTCTGAGGTGATTGAAGAACAGATAGATAAAGTCTCATAATTAAATTTTGAGTTGTTTAGGAGTCAAGAGAGTGTTATAGATCTAAGAAGATACTTTTAAAATTGTGTTGCAATTAGTATGAATGTTGAGTCAGATATAGAACTTTAAACTCATGGAGATGTTTAGATAGTGGAATGTTAAAGTCAGGTTCCAATTACCTTTTAAATAATTAATGCCAGTGGTTTCTAATATACCTTTACTTGAAAACTTCCTTATTTTGCTGTCAAACTATTAAAATTAGTCACACATCCCTCAGAGAGCTATAATAATGTTGAACATATGTTACACCTCATTCTCTTAAATTTAAATCATATCTACTCTTTGATTGAAATCCAGTTCTGTATAAAGAACTAATGAAATTGTTTACTCAGGAACTCTGTAACAAAGCAATTTTACATTATGTAATAAGAGTGGATACGTTTATGTAAACTCAAAACTATCACCACTCACAAATTACTTGGTCTTACTTGTTTTTGTTATAAAGGCAGTGATGAAAAATACATTTAAAATTTTTAAAATATTAAAGAATATCATTTTGCTAGGTTCAATATTTCCACATATTACATCATATAAACATTTTCAGATTTCAGATGCTCGATCCTTTCCCTGACTAATACTCACTGTGGAACTTTAAGTTTATTTTGTTCAAAACCTTCTTCAGCACTATGTCAAGATGTACATAATATTTAAACTTGAGGGAAAAGACTCAGCAGGAGAAAATATGAAGACAAATTAGGCAAAATACTTGATGTGACTTAGAACATTGTCTCTTCCTCAAGCTTCTTGTTACGCTTCTCTATGACCTCTCCTGCATTATTTTTTTCCATTAATTTATCAAACTCTTTCACTTATGTCATTTAGTAATTTTCCCTAAAACAACAACAAAAACCTGTTTTGTATATATATATATATATATATATATATATATATATATATATATACACATGGCATCTATTCTCTTATAATTGGATTTTAGCCATATAGTACAGGATATCTATACTACAACCAATGCACCAAAGGGAACAGGAACATAGACTTTGTTTCCTATCAATGAGACACTTTGCCCTAGTGCTGCTGCCTTGTAGGTCCCCAGTGTATGAGGAGGCTCTTGGCCCTCATATGACTGCTGAACTGGGGCAGGGGACTGATATGCAGGGACACTCCACTCCAGAGGAGTGGGGGAGTGGGATGGAAAGTATAGGGGGGTAGAGGGGATATATATATATATATATATATATATATATATATATAGAGAGAGAGAGAGAGAGTGTGAAATCCTATATGTATAATTTTTATAAAAATGATTTAATTATTCAGAGAAACCCTGTCTCGAAAAAAAAAAACAAAAAAAAAATGATTTAATTATATTTCTATTTATTGTGTGTGCATGCACAAGGAATTGTGCACAACTGGAGGTCAGAGCACAGCTTGTGGGAATGACTTTTCTCTTCCACAGTGTGGGTCCCAGAGGTCAAACTCAGGTCATTAGGCAGGGCAGAAGACAACTTTACCCTACTAAGCCATCTCAGAGGTCTATGGATGGGCAGCTTTAATTTCACTTCCATAATTCAAGGATTTCCACCATAAGTCTGGTAGTATTTTGAAATAATATGAAAAATACCCAGTAACAGTAGGTGAAGAGTCTATGGGTAAGATTCTCAATAAAGGGTTATGAGGAGGATGTGTGATTAGGAAAGAAAATTAGATTTAATAAGTAATAGAGGAAATTATTTTTATTTCTTACTTGCCTGTGTTGGTCAAATTGTCCACATTGTACACAGTAGCAATGAAAATAGAAGCTATCCCTACCTTCTGCGTTTTCATATTTCACCATCAAGCATGTTTAGAGTATTTCATGAATGTTCCTTGAGTTAGACACATCAAGAAACATATTTAAAATAAGTGTTTCCAGGGCAACATATCCATTCATTACCACACTGATGAGATTAGAAAAGTAAAACAAAATGTTTGGAAAATAAATGAAAACAGACTAACATGTAAAATATGTTTATGCACATTAATATTTTCTAGCTTTGTAATAACGTAGTCACTTATTTAAAGGAAATAAGTATCCTCACGATGAAGGCAGTGGATAGAGTGATTTTTTTCTTTTTTTGGTTTTTTGAGACAGGGTTTCTCTGTATAACAGCTCTGGCTATCCTGGATTTGCTTTGTAGACCAGGCTGGCCTCGAACTTACAGATATCCTCCTGCCTCTGTCTCCCAAGTGCTGGGATTAAAGGTGTGCGCCACCACCGCCTGGTGATAGAGTGATTTTGTTTTTTCAAAGCATTGTGATGCTTCGAGTTTCTTTCTCTTTTTTAAATTTATAAACACTTATATTTATTAATATTTAACAAACATCTATAAAATACCTAAACCTTATAACCTAAGACCTATAATCTAAAATCTATAATCTATCTAAAAATACCTTAATACTAAAAATACTTTAATGCCTATCTAAAAATACTTAACAGTATTTTAACTTTCTTAAAAGGATGTTAATATTTTTAGCATAGGTTCATGCAGGATGACTTGGTTACGGCAGTTGCAGAAGCCAGTCCCTTTCAAAGATTAGTGTTCCTTGGACCTTACTTTGCCAGTTCGTAATATCAGTCTATTTCCACCACCAAATGGTGGCCTGTTTATAAAATCAGTCTGTTCCAACTGCCAACTCAGGGCAGCTTTTTCTTTTCTTTTCTTTCTTCTTTTTTTTTAATTAAATTTTTTTATTTATTGCTTCAGGTTACATCTCCATCATATGTCCTCTTTCCACCCCTCCCAGTCCCGCCCTCACACCCTCTACTCCCTAACCCTTCCATCCCACTCCTTTGGAGTGGAGTGTCCCTACATAACAGTCTTCTGTCCCAGTTTAGAAGTTCTATGAGGACCAAGAGCCTTCTCATATACTGGGGACCTACAAGGCAGCACCATTAGGGAAAAGTGTCTCATTGACAGGGAGAATATATAGCTAAAATCTGACTCAGGATGAGCTTCTCTAGTTCCATCCATTTGGCTGCAAATTGCATAATTTCATTGTTTCTGATAGCTGAGTAGAATTCCACTGTGTAGATTTACCACAGTTTTTTTAATCCATTCTTTAGTTGAGGGACATTGGGTTGTTTCCAGTTTCTAGCTATTACAAATAAGGCTGCTATGAAAATAGATGAGGAACTTCCTTATGATTCTATGAGGAGTCATTTGGATGTATACCCAGAAGTGGTATGGCTAGGTCCCAAGGCAGAACTATTCCAAGTTTTCTAAGTTATTGCCAGACTGACCTTCATAGTGGTGGTACAAGCCTGCACTCCCACAGCAATGAAGGATGGTTCCTCTTTCTCCACACCCTCGCCAGCATATGCTGTCATTTGAGCTTTTGATCTTAGCCATTCTGAAAGTGTGAGATGAAATCTCAGAGTCATCTTGAGTTGCATTTCTCTGATGGTTAAGGATGCTAAGCATTTCTTCAAGTGTCTCTCAGCCTTTAAGACAAAAAGACAACTAAAGGAGATCAAGGGGATACAAATTGGAAACAAAGAAGTCAAATTATCTCTATTTGCAGACAATATGATAGTATATATAAGCAACCCCAAAAATTCCACCAGAGAACTCGTACAGCTGATAAACACCTTCAGCAAGGTGGCTGCATACAAAATTAATTCAAAAAAATCAGAAGCCCTTCTTTATACAACAAATAAATGGGCTGAGAAAGAAATAAGGGAAACAACTCCCTTCACAATAGTCACAAACAATATAAAATACCTGGGGGTAACTCTAACCAAGCAAGTAAAGGACTAAGAACTTCAAGCCCTTGAAGAAAGAAATTGAAGAGGCCATCAGAAGATAGTAAGATCTCCCATGCTCATGGATAGGTAGGATTAACATAATAAAAATGGACATCCTACCAAAAGCAATATACAGATTCAAATCAATGTCTATCAAAATCCCAACACAATTATTTTTAGACCTGGAAACATCTATTCTTAATTTCATATGGAACAACAAAAAACCCAGAATAGCTAATCAATTCTGAACAATAAAAATACATCTGGGGGTATCACCCTCCCAGATTTCAAGCTGTACTACAGAGAAATAGTAATAAAAAACACGGTACTGATATAGAAACAGACCACTGGATCAATGGAATCGAATGGAAGACCCAGAAATGAACCCACACACCCACGGGCACCTAATTTTTGACAAAGAAGCCAAAACTGCACAGTGGAAAAATGACAGCTTCAACAAATGGTGCTGGTCTAACTGGATGTTCACATATAAAAGAATGAAACTAGATCCATACTTATCACCTTGTACAAAACTTAAGTCCAAGTGGATCAAAGACCTTACTTAACATAAGGCTGGACACATTAAATCTACTAGAAGAGAAAGTTGGAAAAACCCTTGAACTCATTGGCACAGGTGACAACTTCCTGAACAGATCACCATGAGGTCCTAAGACCAACAATCAATAAATGGGACCTCATGAAACTGAAAATCTTCTGCAAGGCAAAAGACACTGTCATTCAAACAAAACGGCTGCCTACAGATTGGGAAAAAAATCTTCACCAACCCCATATCTGACAGAGGGCTAATACCAAAATTTGCAAAGAACTCAAGAAATCACATGCCAAGAAACCAAATAATCCAATCAAAAAATGGGGAAAAGAGCTAAACAGAGAATTCACATCAGAGGAATTCCTAAAGGCTGAGAGTTTCTTTCTCTTTAGCCTGTAGACAAATGACAAGAGAAATAAAAACCACCTATTATGAATAGACTGAAAAGCTTTTTCATTATGTAGCTGTTGACTTATCAGGCATGGTATCTGTGCAGCTCCAAGCCTCCCTAATTTAACCTATTCTTCTGTAATCTCTTATGCTAATGTACAAAAATTAGTCTGCTCTCCACAGTACGTTAACAACAAAGAACAGTGCTGCTCTCCTTTTGGCAGTGTTTGGGAAATGTTCCTTTTAGTCAATAGCAAGTTTCTATGATATTATTTTCCTATTGCAAAAATACATTTGTCTTCTGTCTTGCAATTGCAAGAAATTGTATGGGTTCTCCATCCTTATGGTTGATCAGCCCACAGAATCTTTTAGCTGCTTTACGGGGCACTCATGAACAATCTTCCCAAATATTCTAGAATTTCTTTTCAGACTATAGAAGACAGCTGAATCTGAAATGTTATCTTTTCAACCTTTTAAAAATTTATTTTAATTGCTAAAAATGCTTAAACATAAGGTAAGATATTTGCCAAATACAGGAGCAGAGTATGTTAACAGCTGTTTAATGTTATTAGAGACCAGAATTTATATATAATATTTTAAAATGCATGTTCTTTTTAGTTTTATCCAGATGGAAGTTGTTGTTCAACAAAGTAAAGACTACTTTGTTTCCTCTGCCTGTAAAGTGAATCAGTAAAGTACAGATAAAGCTAAAATCTCAGATATGAAGTCCATGGGTTTCTCCATATTTAAAAAAAAGATAGATCCTACACATCATTATTTTTACATGTGGGTAAGTTCCATTTTGTTTTGTGTGATGTTAACATGCACTAAACCTTTGTTAAGATGTTGGAGCTCATTGAAAATGTGTGGAGTCCCTGCAGGTGTTATACAGTGAAGTGGATAGTATAAAGAGGTAAGAGTAAAAACCCAGGACAGATTGACTTCATCAAACAGGAAGAGCCTTTGGGAAGTCTAAAAACAAGTGGTTTATTCCAAATATATTTAATCAGTACAATTTGAGAAGAAAGTTTCCTGGTGTAATACATTCCCCTGTGAACAAAGAAACATAGTTACTTTGAAACTCAAGTCAGGCTACATATAATTTATTTCAAGATGTGTTTTAGAGATACTCTACTTGTACTAGTTTTAGGGCCTAAGGATCTAGCCTGGTCTTGGTCATACAGATAACTTAGGAGTGATTTAGGCTATTACCCACCCACAGTCCTAGTTGTGGGAGCTTGGGGAAGCCTCTGACTTTAATGGCCATTTAGATTACTAGCCACCTCTGGGGTCCTGGATTTGCAAGCTTGAAATGGCCTGGCCCAACAGATGACACAGATTAACAGGAAATTTATCAGTTCCAATTCTCAGTATTCTGGGTGAAAGAGCAGGTTTTCATCTTTCCTATTGGAGAAACAACCCTGTATGCTTAACATTCCTAGTTTTTCTGGAGATATGTGGGCACAAGACCTTTGTGTTGTGCTGCCAATGAAGATGGACTTTAGAAAAGTCGATTTTATTTTATGGATGTTTTGTGTTTAAAGCAAGACTTTCAACACAAACAACCTCTTCTATCATCAACACTTATCTGCCTGCATGGTATGTATGTTTCACATGATGCATTATGTTGAGATAACATTTTTACCCTATGGCCATGTATCTTGCATCAGGAGTCATGCCTGATATTGTGAATTTTGTGGATTTGAACACATTTATAATCGAGACTATCTACCATCACACAATAGATTAAATGGTCACATTTAAACAGCACTGAGCATTTTCTTTTTCTTTCACTGCCCCAACAAGAAGACATTGTACTCAAGCACCTTTTGAATATTTTGTCTGTAATCTGTTTTATGATGCTTCCATGTAAGCACATAGCTTCCTTTCATATATTTTTCTTTAAAAAATTTATACAGGTATGTAGTATGTTACCCCCAACACATCTCCCTCCCCACTTCAAGCAATTGCTTTTTTTTTTTCCTTTAAATATAACTACTGAGTCCAGCTACTGTTTTTAAGGGTGCGAGGCCAGCCACTAAGAAAGAGGCAACCTACCACTGGCAGCAACGAAAAACAAACAAATGGCCCTAAAAACTGAAAGTACTAAGTAATGAAGGTTGTCTTTCAGTATGATCTTTAGCAGAGGTCTAAGATGTTCATTTTGAATTCCCAGGATATTTAAATAGATCATCATCAAATCCCAGATTCCCACACTGGGGTCACCATGTTAAAAAGTCATTGATGATAATGAGCACAAAACAGTGTTTTGTGTTTGAGGAGCTTTCTGAGGGGTTCTGCATTAAAACAAACAAACAAAAAAGTCCCTTCCAGTATCCAAAGTTTATGATACTCTGTTGGAAAAATTTCTTTGTTACCTTTAAGTGGGGTCTGTAGCCTCCATAGAACAAGCTGTTTCCAAATTCAGAATCCCAGTCCTCATTTTAGAAGTATCCAACCTGAATTTTCACTTTAGGTAAGTACAGTGTGGTACATGCACACTACATTGAGCCATGCCAAGCATTCACCAACATCGCAAACATAGCAAGCCCTGAGTCTTGGGTTTGCTCAGGAGGTTTCTTTAATCTATTCTTTTCCCCTTTGCTCTCTTATCTCACCAGCATGTTTTGGGCAAGCTCTAATAATTTGTTATCTCTTTGTTGTCTAACATTCAGTATCAAAGAACTAACTTCTCTAATGAGAAAACAGAAAAGTTGTTTTTTAGAACTAGCTAAAATCATTATACACAACAAAAAATCACAACTTTTATTCAATATTATTTATTGGTAATTGCATGGAAAAGTGAATACGCATGCCTCTTTCCATATGATAAACCTGTAAATATCTGAGCACAACATGTTTATATTGTAAAAAGATAATGTTTAAATTATTCTTACTAGACTTAACATTTTATTGCTACCATCTTCCTCATTTATATTTATCATTACATAGGCTTGAAATGTTTACAATTTACAAATTCATTCATTGGAACTTGTTTTGCCATTGTACTAGATGCTCTTAGAAACTAGGAAGCTTCTAAGCCGCTGCCCACAGAGGGGAACTGGGGTATTGAGCCTAATAAAGTAGACTGAGACATGCTGCAACAACTCCTCTTTCTACCCTGCTAGCTATTGTAGTTCTCCGCATTGAGAACAGATTTTCTTTGTTTTGGGTAAAAAAGGACTGCTAAAGACTATGTAACCATTAATCAATGTTGAGAGTGTTTTATTAAAACTATTTTCCAGGCATAGTTTGAACATGGAATACAGACATTCCATACACACAATCTGAAGTGTGTTATAAAATATTTTACATTTCTATAGGACAACACCATATATAAAATTATTGAAATTCATGGAAAAGTCTAAGAAGTGACATAAAAAAGACATGGAAGACAGTTTCCATTTTATAGTTAAAAAAATCAGTGTTCAGAAAAAAATGAATGGCCTGAACAAGTTCAGAATAGTTATTACTCAGTCGATCTTCAAAATCCCAGTTCACAGCCATCTTTCATTCCTCTCTTCTGCTGCTTGTGAAAGGACATGATCAGGCACCATCATTTATTTTCCCTTTTCTACTTTCCTTGGCTTCTGTTGTCTTTCAGTTATTTTCCTTTGATGGAAACATTTATAATAATAAGAGATGCTATATAAGTCTAAGCAGCATCAGCACTGACCAGGAAGAAATTCATTATTAGTTCATTCTGTAAAACACTCAGCAGTAGTGTGAATGCTACATCAAATGACCAGGGACTTAGATTCATAGAGGAAAAACACTAGAATTCCAAAATTCCCCACAAGTGGAATTTTGAGTATTAACATAATAATGCTAGTATGATTTTACAGGTATATATTTTTTTCAAATAGGCTTTAAAAATAATATCTTTACCAGCTTTACTTAGTTACAATTTTAGCAAGCAACCAAGCAGCATTTGGAATGACAAGATAAAACATGGTTTAATGCATTTGTCCAAAAAAATTGAACTCAGAAACAGATGATAGTATTTCAGGCAAATTGGGGTCATTTATATGACTTCACTGCTATGCATTGTCTTATTTTTTTTTTCTTTTTTTTTTTTGGTTTTTCGAGACAGGGTTTCTCTGTTTAACAGCTCTGGCTGTCCTGGACTCGCTTTGTAGACCAGGCTGGCCTCGAACTCGCAAAGATCCACCTGCCTCTGCCTCCCAAGTGCTGGTATTAAAGGAGTGCGCCACCACCGCCCGGCTGCATTGTCTTATTTTTAATCACTAGTGAATATTTATTTGCAGCATAAACTAATCATGAATGGTGATTTAATTAAGGATACATTAAATTTATGATTTGGGGGCTACAGAAAAATCTAGATTTACTGAAATATTTCCTGTATCAGATAAATTCTCACTGCAACTACTACAACAATCAAGTATAAGACAAAAGGAAATAAAATTTGACAGAAATTAGTAAGTACACAGATACTTACCAATATCCAACTCTCAGATATAATTAATGAACAATGGTACAAAGAAACATGTAATTTCATGGAAACTCCAATATTTTCCCCTTATACACAAAAGAGGGGTTATCAGGGCATAATGTTAAAGTAACTTTTATTTGTCTGATTAAGGTGTCATCTTGGATGATTGCAGCTTCTCTCTGCTAACATAGGCCTACTCCTAGAAGCTTCTAACCTTTCTACAATTTAATATAGGTGTAGAATTCTTTCAGCCTCTGAGACTTACTGCTGAATAAGCTCACCCTTTCTTGTTCTTTCTGAATTCTTACTGACTGGCTCAACCCAATTGTTCTAGCTTAAACTCCTCTCTAAGATGACTGATTCAATCTGGCTTCTCTTTGGCCTCAAACTAACTCTAGCAATCTGTTCTAATCTTCTGGCTCCCTCTCATTCTCTGGCTCATTCTGTCTTCACCAGTGTCTAACTTTTCTCTCTTCAACCTGTCTCTGTAAAAGCCTCCTGGTAAAACTGCATCCTCATCCCCTCCCTGTGTTGCTCCCTTAATTATCTTCCCTTTCCTTTCTGTTCTCACGATAGTTGGGTATATCGAATCTGTCAAATCTTTCTCTGATTCATCACTTTGTCTGCCACTCAATTAGACATCACTTTCAAACATGAGTGCTTCCTTCTACAAACTAACTTTACCTTCACTATTTGATATTAATTTGAGTACTAAGAGCATGTCTATATTCCAATCGGATCGATTAGTGGTGTGTGCTAAGGGTATGTCTGAATTCTAGCAGAGTAACCAGGTTGCTCTAAGATTAAAATCCATCTACAGAGTCCATCATCAATGCTCAATTTATTTGTTAAAGCGGGTGTTTATTACATAGCAAGCAATTGTAGTTGTCTTTTCACAAAAATAAAAAAAATAGAGGAAAGAGTTTACTTCATCTTACATGTCCCAATCATAGTCCAAAATAACAGGAAGTCAGTGTAGGAACTCAATGCAGAAACCCAGAGGCAGGGACTGAGGCAGAGATGGAGGAACCATGCTTTTTGACCTGTTCCTTGTACTCTCGATTGTTTCCTCAGTCTTATTTCTTATACAACTCAAGAGCAACTGCCCAGTATTGGCACTACCTTCTGTGGGATCAACCCAATCCATATCATTCATGAGTGAAGAAAATGCATGACAATTATAGAGTTGGAATTCTAAGAAAATGGCTTCATGAGTATATTATATTATTGTCTCAAACAGGGATGACTTTTCTGAAATATGTTTCATGACCTGTAGAGAGACAAACACGTTTTTCAGATATAGGTGCCAATCTAGGTAGCCGACTTAAGTGGCCTTATTCACATAAGGCCTAAAGGTTCATAAAACCTAACATTTTCATGTAGGTTTTATCAGCACTTTGTGTATCAAGTAAAATCACACTGTATTCTAGGGGTCACTTCAATAAAGTATCTACACATTTAGTGATTTTATGGAAAGATGTCAAGAAAAATAATGGTAATTATTATTATAAAAATAGTAATAACTTTTTGTGGGTGAATCTAACTAATAAAAAATAAGTATAAAAATGTAAAATAACATCTGACAGAGGGCTAACATCCAAAATTTAAAAAGAACTCAAGAAATTAAATGATAAGAAACCAAATAATCCAATCAAAAAATGGGGAACAGAGCTAAACAGAGAATTCACAAAGGAGGAATCTCTAATGGCTGAGAGACACTTGAAGAAATGCTCAGCATCCTTAATCATCAGAAAAATGCAACTCAAGATGACTTTGAGATTCCATTTTACACATGTCAGAATGGCTAAAATCAAAAACTCAAATGACAGCACATGCTGGCAAGGTTGTGGAGAAAGACGAACACTCCCCCATTGCTGGTGGGAGTGCAAGTTTGTACAACCACTCTGGAAATTATTCTGGTGATATCTTAGAAAACTTGGAATAGCTCTACCATAAGACCCAGTCATACCACTTCTGGGTATACATTCAAATGATTCCTCACCAAACCACAAGAACGTTCCTTCATCTATGTTCATAGCACCCTCATTTGTAATTGCTAGAAATTGGAAACAACCCAAATGTCCCTCAGCCAAGGAATGGATAAAAAAACAAAAAACAAAAAAACTGTGGTACATCTATACAGTGGAATACTACTCAGCCATCAGAAACAAGGAAATCATGCAATTTGCAGCCAAATGGATGGAACTAGCCAAGTTCATCCTGAGTGAGCTAACCCAGATGCAGAAGGATGCACATGGCATCTATTCACTTATAATCGGATTTTAGCCTTATAGTACAGGATAACTATACTACAACCAATGCACTAAAGGGAACAGGAACATAGACTTTGTTACCTGTCAATGAGACACTTTGCCCTAGTGGTGCTGCCATGCAGGCTCCCAGTGTATGAGGAGGTTCTTGGCCATCATATGACTCCTGAACTCAGGTGGGTGACTAATATGTAGGGACACTCCACTCTGGAGGAGTGAGATGTAAGGGATAGAGGGTAGAAGGTGAGAGGGAGGGACTGGGAGGGGTGGAAAGAGGGCACTATGATGGAGATGTAACCTGAAGTAATAAATAAACATTTAAAAATGTACAATAAGGGGAAGAGACTACTAGCTGTTAAATGGTCTTGTTAAATGGGTTTTGGAGGTTAGACCTAGGGACTTCTCTCTTTTTCTTTTCTGTATCCTTCTTTCTCTCCTATGTAGGAGTGAATAGACTTGAGAAAAAATGGGACATAGACATAGTATAGGAAAGATCAAGAAAAAAGGACAGATTATTGAATAAGCCCTTATACCTTTGTATATTGATACAAAATTAATACTATATTAGGCTAAATTGGTATTGATCATTGTATATTAATGCAAAATTAAGATTGTATTGGACTACATCGGTACTGATCTTAGTATAATGATACAAAATTAAGAGTATATTTGGCCACATTGGTATTGATCTTTGTATATTGTTACAAAATTAAGGGTAGCACTGCTTAAAGGTATTGTACCTAGTAATGCTTAAAAAGGAAATGTGAAGTTTTAGCTTTTTGCTACCAACCATCATAAACTGTTTAGGATAATTAAGAAATACAAACTAACAGTCATGCAAGTGTGTCATTTTGTTAGTTACTATGACAGCCTATCACAGTTATTTTCTAAGCTACTCAGAAATCAAGTTGTTAAGAGACAGCAACATTTGCTTATCTAAATATAAGAGATAGATAGGGCGTCTTCCAAAACCCCAAGAGATCTGCAGAGTATGGCATTCAAAGATGTTTTCTTAAATTAAGATTTTTTTTTGATATCGAGACATGTCAGCTCCTGACAGCATCCCCTATTCCACTCCAAGTAGAAGATGATCATCGAAGAATCTCCAGTGTGAGATGGTTGAATTAGGGGCAAGCCTATCTCTTGGCAAAAAAAAAAACAAAAAACAAAAAACAAAAAACAAAAACAAAAACAAAAACAAAAAACCCTTGCTTCAACTGTAGACAGAATGCTGTCCAAAAAGGACAAAACTTGGAAGCAGGTAAGTCGACAGCCTAGCTCTGCCAAGACAGGGTAGGTAAGTCCTTCATAATTCCTGCTCTACAATCAATGTCTGTTAGAGAAACGGGGCCAAACAGCTGAAGATTGATGCTGTAATGTATGGAGAGAAAATGGGAACTGTCGAGGCAGCCACGGGTATGTCATTTATTAGTTTTGGAAGCTGCAGGCCCTGCACTTCCTATATAATCAGATATATTTATCCCTCTCAGGTCTCTGAGGTGGTTGAAGAATAGATAGCTAGAGTCTCATAGTTAAATTTTGAGTTGTTTAGGAATGAAGAGGGCGTTCTGGATCTAAGTAGATGTTTTTAAAATTGTGATGCAAGTTAGTATGAAAGTGGAGTTAGATAGAGAACTTTAAACTCATGGAGATGGTTAGATAGTAGAATGTTAAAGTCAGGGACCAAATACATATGGACTGGACATTGCGAATGTATGCTAAGCCATATAACTCTCAGAATTGTGGCCTATTTATTTCAGTTGTTTTGTACTGTATTTATTGTTATAAGAGAAAGAACCATTTGTTGGACTGAAAAAAAAAGAATTATGCATTCTGGAGGAAGGGTGAGAGGGTAGAAGGGTGGGGCTGGGAGGGGTGGAGGGAGAGGGCTGTGATGGAGATGTAACTTGAAGTAATAAATAAACATTAAAAAAGTACAATAACATCATAAATCCCAAGTAAAAAGCTTATTTTATGAGGAGGTCAGTGTTAATTCTTCATTGAACAAATTTGCCAACAAATATTTTGAAAGAAAATAGTTATCAGAAATAACTGGTTTAGTAACCAAAATGACTAGACTTCCAGTTTTCAGAACAAACCTAAGTTGTCTGTCCCTCAGATTACTATTTCTTATTTCAAAATGTAAGTTCTCAACCAAAATGAGTAACTCAATTGATACTGCAATTTATGATTAAGTTATTATACTGCAAATTTTAACCAAACAAATAACTTAGATAATAAATCATGACTTAAAAGTATCTAATACCTTAGAGATGTATTTCCATTCCTTTACATTTTCAAAACCTGTCATAGACATTTGATTCCTTAGGGATACAAATTCTAAATTTTGCCGAATATAAAGTTTGCGGCCTTGTGTTCACAGCAAAGATAAAAGAGGAAAAGAAACATCATGGTTATTATTTATCTATTTATTTATTTATTTATTTATTAATTCATTCATTCATTCATTCATTCATTTATTGTAGGATCTCAAGAAAAGTAGTTAGGCTCAGCAGCTAGCTCTTAAAGCAGCCACACGTGTATTCCCAAGTCATCTGTGAAACACGTGAAGGATTGTCCATCTTTCAGAAACCAAGGAAAGAAATGAATATGAATTCACACTGAGCTGGAAAAAGTTAGTCTTGGGCTTCAGAGATTAACATTGATGGAACAATGAACTAACATTTCCCACAGACAGAGTGTGTCCGTTAACAGAGGGAAGCCAATTGGTGATAGCACAAACATTTTATTATTTTTTTCCCAGAAAAATGTTTCACAATCTCAAAAGTACATTCAGATCACATGGTAGAATAATATTTGAATCACAAGGTAGAATTTCAACTTCATAAATGTTGATTTTGTTCATGTTAAATGAATCCTAAATTTTGTGTGTGTGTGTGTGTGTGTGTGTGTGTTTTCCTAAATGGTTCAGATATTTCAAGTGTTTTGGAATAACTACATTTATTGATGCTAATTTGTAGTTATATAGAATGTGAAAATTTGTTCAAAGGGGTTGCTCAGTTATATTTACATGACTATCACACAGCAAATGACATTGCCAAAGGGGAATTACTAGGAGCATGCAAGGCTGGTGTTTCTGACATATGGATGCACATCAGAGTGGCAGAGTATGATATTATTTTCCTAAATACTGTTCTTATGTTTAGCACTAAATGTGGAGTGGAATGTTATAGTGTTGGAATAGGATGAAATCAAAGAATTTTGATAGTCTGTGGTGGAAGAATGCACTTCCCTGTTCTATATATATGAAAAATGTTTAATAGATCTCATAAATTATAGCATAAAGTTGTTTTGGTTCAGATGCAACATGGTAAGAACTAAACCCTTTATACAGTTTTAAGTGATATATTTTTTTCTTTATGTTCTTGAAAGCAGAGGTTGTCCTTTAAAATATAACTTAATTAGCATTTAGAAAGTTGTCCTAAAATTATTGTCTGTAACCATATCACTATTCTCAAGTATTACTATTTACCCTGTAATAGAATTAAATCACTTTTCCCATTGCCATGTGATCTATCTGTGTGTCTATTGGTTTATTGGGAACTGTATCCATCTTTCATTGATTTGGGGCTTTGTGACATGGTAATGTGGCCTAATCATTTTACCTAATCGTGACAGATGCAAGTAGCTACTAAAATAGAAAACACATATGAGAACTGTAGTCATTAGTCTGTAGATGCAGATAAACAACATGGTGTACATATCTCAATTAGAGCTGAAATGAAGGACAGATGCAAGGCACAGCACATGCTACCCTGTTTTAAAGGTATTGAGGCTTGGACTCAGCACAGAGTTACCATAGAAAAAGGAAGAGCTGGTGATACCATGTGTATACATATTAGCAATGACTATGTGTCCCAAGATCTTGCCAATCACTATTTTGACCAAGGTCATGTCTGAGTAAACTTGCCTTATTCTACCATGAAAGAGTAATGAAGAAAATGGAGACACAAGCAAGAATAAAAAAATTTGAAATGATCCCCAAGCCTCCAAAAGAGACAGAGAATAACAAGCACCAGTAGAGTGCCTTGGTCCTATTGCAAAGCATTATTAACTCTCTTGTTAACTTCTTTGACACAAATTGATCTGCATCCCACACACATTACTTTATATGTTCCATATAAATGTGGAATCACAGAGCCATTAGTACTCACCTAACGTCTTTCACTCAGCATATTTAGCTGCAATTTATGCAGACTGTTGTATGTACCAACAGTTCCTTGGTTCCTTCCCTTTTTAATAGACCATATTTTCCTTATATAAGGAGTTGAGGTAATTTGGATTGTTTTAGTTTTATATGAATAAGAGAGTGGTTATGAACATTCTTATGCGAGTCTATAGATAGATATATGCTTTCTTTCTTTTGGGGTAAATACCTGACTGTGAGATAGATAGAATAAATAGTAGGTGACTATTGAATTTGTAAGAAACTGTGAAATATGTTTAAGTCACTGTATGATATTTTTCCTTTTTATCAAAAATAGATTCTTTTCTCATGCAGTATATCCTGATTAGTTTTCTCTTCTCCTACTCCACCCCTCTTCCAGTCCCATCTGAATCCACTCCCTTTCTGTCTCTCATTAGAAAAAGAATAGACTTCTAAGAAGTAAACACAAAACATACTAAAATAAAATACAGTAAGAAAACCAAAAACTATCACAATGAAGTTGGACAAGGCAAATAAACAAAAACCAAAAAGAACCACAAGAGAAGGCACAAGAATAAGCTACCCACTCATGCCAACACTCAGTAGTTCCATAAACTAATAGCTTTATTGTACATATAGAGGACTTGGTACAGACATGTGTAGGTCATATGACTGCTTCTTCAGTCCTGTGAGTTCATATGACCTTTTTATTTTCAGTTAATTTAGAGGCCCTTGTTCTCCTTGTATCCTCCATCCCCTCTGACACTTTTTGTTTTCCTCTTTTGAAAAGTTCCATGAGTTCTAATGGGTAGAATTTGACATAGACATCCCACTTAGAGTTGTGTGTTCCAAGGTCTCTCTCTATGCATAATGGCTGGTGGTGGGTCGCTTTGTTTCTATTTGCTACAAGAGGAACTTTCTCTAATGATGGCTGAATAATGCAGTGATATATGGGTACAGTAGAATATCATAATTAGGAATCTTTTTATTGTTATTCTTTTTTTTCTTGGTAGTATTATGCTTTACCCTAGGTCGCTGGGCTATATAATCTCTGGTTCTTGGTCACCCAAGCAGTCTCCACTAGGGAGTCCATCTCATGTTGATTGGTTACACCCACAAGCTTTGTGTCATAATTGCCATAGTATATTCTCTTCCTTGTTAGAAAACCCATTTATATTTTTTTATTTTAATTAATTAATTAATTAATTAATTAATTAATTAATTAATTTACTTTGCATCATGATCTCAGCTCCCTCTCTCTCCTCCTAGTCCCTTCCTCACATCTCTCCTCTCCCCATTTTCTCCACTTTTTCTCCTCAGAGAAGGGGGGCCTCTCATGGATACCAACCCATCTTGGCATATCAAGTTGTAGTATGACTAGGCACATTTTCTTCTATTTAGGCTAGCCAAGGCCAGTTAGGGAAAAGGGATCCAAAGGGAGGCAACAGAGTCAGAGACAGTCCCTGCTCCAGTTCTTAGGGGGGACCCACATGAGAACCAAGCTGAACATGTTACATATGTGTAGAGAGCCTCGGTCTGTACATTGCATTCTCTTTGGTTGGTTATTCAATCTCTGTGAGCCACACCTGTGAGGACAGGTTTGTTGATCTGTAAGTTTTCTTGTGGTGTCCTTGACCCCTCTAGATCCTTCAATCCTTCCTCCCGCTCTCCAAAAAGGTTCATCAAGTGCTACCTAATGTTTGGCTGTGGGTTTCTGAATCTGCTTCCATCACCTGCTGGATGAAGCTTCTCAGAAGACAGTTTTATAAGGTTCCTGCTACAAGTATATCAAAATATCATTGATAGGGTCAGGAGTTGGCCCTTGGAAAGGGTTTCTCTCATGGGACAGGTCTCTAATTGGACCAGTCATTGGGTGCCCATTCCCTTAATTTCTGCACCGTTTGTAGGCAGAACTAATTGGGTTGAAGGTTTTGTGGTTGGGTTGGTACTACCATCTGTATATTGCAAGTCTTGGTGATTACAGGAGGTGGCCATTTCAGGATCCATATCACCTGTTTGTTGGGGGTAGTGTTAACCATTCTAAATGTTAATTAATTGGTCCTGTTTGCTGTCTGTTACTTACATTGATTCTGATTGGTTAAATAAAATGCCAAGGCCTGAGATTGGGCAAAGACAGAGAAAGGTGGGACTTCCTGAGATTAGAACAAGAAGCCTGCACTTTAGACAGAAGAATTCATTCTAGCCAGCAGCAGGAAAAAGAAGGCATTCCAGCCAGGAGCAGGAAGACGGAGACACACACCATGGGTTAGAAAAAAGAACCTCACTCCACATGGCCAGGAACATCGGCATATTGTGGAGAATGGCAGTCCAAGGGGATGTATGTATATATGGGGTCATATTTGGGTAACAGAATTAAGATATAGCTTAGATGGGCCAAGATTGTTCAATTCAGGCCAAGGCTTGTTAAAATCCACTTGGGTGTCTCTATGTACTCATTTATAATGGCAGGTTAAGAATTAACTGCCACCAAACAAATTAACAATAATCTAAATACGGTTAAACAATTTAATTAATTATTTTTTAACACCTGTTTCTAGGTGTTTTAGCTAGAGTCACCCTCATAGATTCCTGAGTTTCCTTTTTTCTAGATTTCTGGCTTATCCCCAATATGTGTTCCCCTCCAACTGATTTCTATTCTCTTTCCTGGTTATTTCTCTCCATTCTCCCCATACTTGATCCCCCAACTCTCTTCCCCACAAATCCTCCCACCTAGTTTCCTCCCTCTATCCATCTTCAGTGTTTATTTTATTTCCCCTTCTTAGTGAGACTCAAGAATTCTTCTGTGGACCCTCTTTGTTAATTAGATTGTTTGGGTCTACAGATAATAGCCTGGCTATCCTGTACTGTACAGCGGCTAATATTCACTTATAAGTGAGTGCATACCCTCCATGTCTTTCTGGGTCTGGGTTACATTATTCAGGAAGATCTTTTCTATTTCCATCAATTTGCCTGCAAATTTCATGATTTCATTGTTTTTAATAGCTGAGTAGTATTCCATTGTTTAAATGTACCACGTTTTCTTTACCCATTCTTCAGTTGAGGACATTTAGGTTGTTTCCAGTTTCTGGCTATTACATATAAAGTTGCTATGAACATAGTTGAACAAGTGTCCTTCTGGTATGGTGGAGCATATTTTGGGTGTATACCGAGCAGTGCTATAGCTGGGTCCTGAGGTAGAATTATTTCCTGTTTTCTGAGAAAATGCCAGATTTCTTTCCAGAGTGGTTGCACAAGTTTGCACTCTCACAAGCCATGGTGGTGTGTTCACCTTGCTACACATCCTCTTTAGCATGTGTTGTCACTTGAGGTTTGATCTTAGCCATTCTGATGGTTGTGAGATGGAATCTCAGAGTTGTTTTGATTTTCATTTCCATGATGACTATGGACATTGAACATTTCTTTAAGTGCTTCTCCACCATTAGAGATTCTTTTCTTGAAAATTCTCAATTCCCTAGTAATGGAAAAAAAAAAAAAGAACCACGGGCTAACCGAATGGATGCAAAAACAGTATCCATCATTCTGCTGTATATAAGAAACACACCTCAGCAACATAAATAGACATTACCTCAGAGTAAAGATCTAGAAAAAGTTTTCCAAGCAAATGGACCCAAGAAACAAGCTGGAGTAGCCATTCTAATATCCAATAAAATAGACTTTCAACAAAAATTAATCAAAAGTGGACAGAATACTTCATACTCATCAAAGGTATAATCCACCAAGATAAAGTTTCAGTTCTGAATTCCTATGCCCCAAAGCAGGAGCACACACATTTGTAAAATAAACATTACTAAAACTTAACTACTACACCTAGAACCCCACACATTAACAATAGGAGACTTCAACACCAATTGGATAGGTCATTGAGACAAAAACCTAGAATATTTTGTAGGCAGAACAGATTGCAGCTCAAAGTTTTTAAGGCTGGGTTGGTGTTTAGGTTTCTCTTTTGGTAGCCTATAGAGTACCTTCCTATACCAAAGACACTAGAACATAACGAAGAAGGCTCTATGTATGGAGCCAGCTTGACTTCTCCATGTTCAATGAGTTGTGGGGATGTGGTTCTCAGCAATAGGGCCTTGCTAGCAATTTATGGAGAGCAACCTATTCTCTTGGCAATAGTCTAGAACATTTGGAGAATTCCATGGGACCTCTTTGGCTAATAATCAATTGGAGGTAACCTAATCTTGATATTAGCGGCTTCATTTGGTCACAAGAGATGGCTGGTTGGGACTCAGTCTCCCTAATGTTTTTTGACTTCATTAAGATCACCATCATATGTTTTATAAAGTTTCCACTTCACTAGCCTTCCATACCAACTTTAAAGCCACCAAATTTAACTGTTTCTTCCCACATTCCCTCCCTAAATCAAATATCTTCCCCTCCTCCCCACCTGATCCTGCCATTCTTGTCCCCCCTGCACAGAGTTCACCCATAAAATCTATTCTATTTTTTCTCATTTTCCCCCAGGGAGATATATATGTCTTCCCTAGTCCATTCCTCTATGTCTAATCTCTTTGGTCTTTGGATTGCAACTTGAGTATCAATTATTTAATGGCTAATATCCACATATAAGTGATATATACCATATTTGTCTTTCTGGGTACGTGTTACCCCACCCATGATGATTTCTTTTCTAAGTCCATCCATTTGCTTTCAAATTTCATGATGTCATTTTTAAGCAACCCAATAATACTGCAAAGTATAAATGGACCACATTTTCTCCATTTATTCTCTGATGAAGGATATATAAGTTGTTTCCAATTTTTGTCTACTATAAATAGAACAGCAATGAACACAGCTGAGCAAGTGCCCTTGTAGTAGGGTGATGTGTCCTTTGGGTGTATGCCCAAGAGTGGTATAGCTGTATATTAAGGTAGGTCAATTCACATCATCCTGAGGAACTGCCACCCTGATTTCCATAGTGGCTATACAAGTTTGCACTCCCTCCATCAATGATGGGTGTTAGAACACAGCCCATGAATGAAGCTGTGCAAGATTTCTGAGACCTTGCGAGAAAACTCCAAGTAAGCAAGACAAGAGTCTTTTCTCTTCTGTTCCTCCATAATAGGGGTTGTTCATGGAATGTGCTTTTGTGTCCCTTCCAGGTATAGTAAACAGGAGTGTATTTTGCTTAGGCTACCCATCATCAGTTTACTTGTGTTATTCAAAAATGTTTCCAACAAGGGTTGTCTTCATAATTGTATACAGTCTAAACATATAGGAGTTTCTCTAATCCTCAGAATACCCTCAGGATATAAATTGTCTGATAGCCAAAATAAAGCTGGCTATTACATGAGACTTTAGGTTGCCTTATTGTTAGGCTTCCTTTTTCCAGCTTCATGCTGCAAACAAGAGCAGTAAATGCTCAGTTTTTTTTTTTTTAATTTCACATCCTCACAAGCATGACCTATCATTTGTGTTAAAGATCTTAGTTATTCTGGCAGGAGTAAGATGCAATCTCAAGGTAGTTTTGATTTGCATTTTCCTGATGCTAAAGATGTCAAACATTTCTTTAAGTGTTTGTTAGCCATTTGCGATTCTTGTTTTGAGACTTCTCTATGCAGGACTGTGCCACATTTTAATTAGATTATTTGTTTTTTTTAAATATCTAGTTTCTAGAGTTCTTTATACATTTTGGATATCAGCCTTCTATTGAATGTAGAACACTTTCTATTGGGCTAGATTTGTAAATTGATACTGTTTAATTTAGGCTTTATCATAATATTTTATTTTCTTCATCTATGATGATTAAAAGTTTTGCTGGCATAGTAATCTAAGCTGACATTTGTGTTCTCTTAGGATCAGCAGCACATCTGTCTGTCTAGGCCCTTCTGCATTTTAAAGTTTCCATTGAGGAGTCAAGTATAATTTTAATAGATCTGCCTTGATATGATACTTGGGTTTTTTTCTCTTGTAGGTTTTAATATTCTCTCCTTGTTCTGCACATCTACTATTTTGATTATTATATGCCAAACGTACTTTCTTTTCTGGTCCAATACAGTTGGTGTTTTGTATGCTTCTTGTACCTTTATATAGGCACCTCTCTCTTTAGGTTAGAACATTTTTCTATGATTTTATTGAAAATATTCCCTGGGCCTTTGTACTAGGTTTCTTCTCCTTCTTCTATTCCTTTTATTTTTGGTTTGCTCTTTTCATAGTGTTTCAGATTGCTTGAATTTTTCTCCAGTTTCTTAGTGCTGTGTAGTGAAAGAGAAAGTAAAAGAGAAAAACAGGGTGCTTTCTCAGGCAGGAAGCTGTAGACCACCCACAGAGCAGAAAGGACCTTCATCCCACTGCAGAAAGACAATACGAAACCAAACATTTCATTTCTTGTGTATTTTCCTGGATTTCTTTATGGGTTTTATTAATTTCCTCTTTTAGGACCCCATTCATCTTCATACAAGTAGTTTTAAGGGAGGGTGTGTGTGTGTGTGTGTGTGTGTGTGTGTGTGTGTGTGTGTGTGTGT
>CAJQZJ010000165.1:1749242-1779784 GCA_907164525.1 Lophiomys imhausi
TGTGTGTGTGTGTGTGTGTGTGTGTGTGTGTGTGTGTGTGTGTGTGTTTCAGCTGGGTTAATATTCAGGGCTTTTTGGGAAAGGTGGCTGATCTTTAGTGAGACATATTACCCTGCTGTTTTGATATGTTTTTATGCTGGAATCTGGGCTGGAAATGATTATAGGTCTAGGTGCTAATCTAGTTTTGTCTTTGTTGTGTGGGTAATTTATTCCATAGTTTCTATTTCCTTTCTGGATTTTAGGAGAGTACTATGTCTGTGTGTTGTCTGCTAAGACATCTGTGGATGTGATAGATATGGCCAATGGGGTTTCCAGGTAAAATATATTTCTAGTTATTTGGAGTTGACACTTAGAAAGAGGGGCATGCTAGGGGTCTGAAGGGTTTTACAGGAGGGATACTGTTCAACCAGGATCTGTTTATCTGGTTTCCTAGTAATAGGATAGACTGTTAAGAGAGGTTACTCCATAAGATCTGCTGGGGATGAGACTGGGGGATTGGATCTGGAGGAACAAAAGGAGAGGAGAAGATCTGTAGGCAGTCTACCTGATTCCATAGGAGGCATGGGCTTTGGGTTAGAGGGGATTACCCGCTAGTGGTGAGGATTGAGATAAAGCAATGAGTGGGGGAAAA
Organism: Lophiomys imhausi; assembly: GCA_907164525.1. Taxonomy (NCBI): domain Eukaryota; kingdom Metazoa; phylum Chordata; class Mammalia; order Rodentia; family Muridae; genus Lophiomys; species Lophiomys imhausi. The sequence continues at coordinate 1,749,874 of CAJQZJ010000165.1, forward strand.
GTGTTAGCAGGGAAAGACCTCTGGAGATGGAGGAGGCAGGAAAGGCCATAGTAGGTGTTCTATTGTGAAGCTGGAAGTAGGCCTGAAGGATTGGGTGAGGGGAACAGAGGAGAGAGGTCTGCAGCCAGTTTACCTGGTTCCCTGGTAGAAGTAGCTTATTGGCCCGTGGCATGGGGATGGATGGGGGTGTGGGTGTGAGGGTGTACCTGCTGGAGTTGGGGGCTGGAATAAATCAATGAATGAAGGAAAAGAATTTAGGAGGAGAAAGTCTGTGAAATCCACATGAGGTGTGGGTGGGAGTGCGATAGAAGGAAAATTATTGCAGATGTTCTTTTGAAGAGCTAGGGATGAGAGTACTGGGGATTAGATTTGGAGGAGAGGACAGGGTGGTACAGGTCTTTAGTTAGCTTACCTGTTTCCATGGCCTGTTGAACGAAGGTGTTCACAGGGAGTGCCTATTGGTGTTGGAGGCTGGGATAATAGGTGTTAGGGGAAGGAAGATTGGAAGAGAATATCTTTGTAACCCCTAAGTATGGGGTCAGAGAGGAAAGGGAGACTTCAGCAGGTGTTCTAATAAAGAGCTGGAGACGAGATAGGGAAGGTCAGGAATGGAGGAGTAGGAGAGTGAAGATCTGCAGGTAGCCTTCTTGCTTCCCTTCCAGAAGTGGCCTTTGGGTTAGCACAGAGGGCCTGTTGCAGTGTGATATTTGTATTTCCCTCAGAGTCACAACTCCAGCACTTTTGTCAAGCCTTCCATATGATCAATTTATTTTAGTATGCCTTTCAGAAATTTGTAGATTTTCATTGTGGTTTGACATCATATTTTTCTAGTGACAAAGTGTTGAGTACTCTTTTCTTTTTTAAAATACATTTATGTATTTACTTATTTGTTTATTCAAGTTACATCTCGATCACAGCCCTCTCCCTCCAACCCTTCTGGCCCTACCCTTCCACCTTCTTCCCCTTCTCCCTTCTTTCTTTCTCCTCAGATGATGAAGGGTCCCACCATTATCAAGCCCCCCCTCAGTTCATCAGTCACATGAGGGCTGAGAGCTTCCTTTTGCCTTTGTGGCCAACATGGCTGCCCAGCTAGGGTAAGGTGTTCCACTAGCAGGAGCTATAGCCCATGAAAGACACTCCCCTCCCAACACTTGGCGAAGGGATCTGTATGAAGGCGAAGTTGTCTATCATCAATGAATAGGGGTCCTAGGTCTGTTCTATATATACTTCTTTTCTTCTTTTTTTTTTTGGTTAGTGTTTCAGTCTCTGTAAGTCTCTAGGTACCTATATTGGTTGGTTCTGTTGATTTACATGTGGTGTTCTTGTATACTCTGAGTTTCTCTATTCCTCTTCTGTCTATTATACATGGCTTCCAGAGATCCTCCTAATGATTGGTTGTGCAGGAAATACAAAGTCAATATAAACAGATACTGATTTGTTTTGATCCTCTGCTGGGTGGAATTTATCGTAGGAGAGTTGTGCTAGGTTCCTGTTCCTGTGGTTCTGTGGATTATAGGATAGTTATGTGAGCCATATACATTTTCTTAATTAAGTTTCTTTTGTTAGTGGTTAAGTGTTTGATCTATTTTTATAAGGTTACTTGTTTTACAGTTGAAATTGGAGGGTTATGCATATCCCCCAAATAATACGTACAGAGCAAACAAACAAACAAAAAACCACCACCACCACCAAAAAACACAAAAACTTCTACATTTACTTTAAAACTGACTATGGTTCTGGTTTCCATTTATAAACAGTTTTATATGAAGACAAGAATTGTTAAAATGTGATATGAAGTCTAATATGTCTAGTTTCTTTTTATATTGATTTTGGATTTTCTGTTATAACTAAGGATCTTTGCCTAATCTACCCTCATAGAGACTTTTCTCATCTCTTCTCCCAAAGTATTTACAACTTCAAATTTTATATATATTTATGCATGTGTGTGTGTGTGTGTGTGTATGTGTGTGCATGCATGTAAATTCCATAAAGTTGACTATAGGTATAAGAGAGGCTATAAAATCATTCTTTTAAAATGTGAACACTGCATTATTCCACCACTTAGTTGAACGTCTGATCCTCACTGAATTGCATTTTTAGCAAAAAATGTTTCAAAATGAATCATACTACATTTCCCCATTATCTTTCATTCTTTATTAAAAATGAATATGAAATAGTTCACAATTTTCTCCAAATTGACATTAACACCATTTACAACTTGTAAAGTGAATACAACCTTTATTTTCCATAGACCTGTTATTGATATGAACTTCTTGTGTTATAGCTGAAATTTATAGTCATCTTTCATTTGAGACCAAATAGTCAAGGAGTTGGATAAGAAGTAACCAAGGAAAACTTCAACTATGTTTTCCTTTATTCCCCCAAAACAGATACTCCTTTGTAGTTAAATCTATTTGAATCTGCAGATGGTTTCTTGTATGTATGAGAAACCAAGGGACCAGGGTGCTGTCTCAATTTCTAAACACACACACACACACACACACACACACACACACACACACACACACTCACACACACACACACACACACACACACACACACAGAAACATGGACACAGACACAGACATGGACACATGCATGAATACTCAGGTTAAATATGCACATCCTAAGAAGGTACTAATTTACTCTAACATTTGGATTGTGGTTTTAAGTTCCCACCTCTCGATGGGAATTTCAACAGTGTCATGAAAGAAATATTATAAAAAGAAACTCAAAGGCCACTGTGATTTAAAGAAAAAAAGGGAGTTCCTTTGAACATGAATTTATGAAATTGTCCTCCTCCCCCTCATAAAATTTTCATAAACACTTTATAAAAATCCAGAATGTAGAGAACAATGGACTGCTACTTAACACCCTTAGGTATTAGAGATATTGTGGGAAACTAAGCCTAAAATTAGAACTTAGTGTGCATTAGCAAAATAAAAATAAAATGGAGGGTTGTAGTGAATGCCTGATTTAAGAAATATCCAAGGTTTAGAGAGATTGAGGTGAATTAATTCACAGGAGTTACATTTGTATATCAAGAACAGATTCAGTTAGTGGTCAGTGAGGAAGGTAGTGATAGGTAGGGTTTGCTTTCATGATGTGGTAAAATTGCTGTTAATCAAAACCTATGATTGCATTCCAATCATTTGCATTTTACGCCTTATATGATGACATCTGGAATTTAAATATTTCTATGGATTGTCAGTAGACCCTTCCTTCTACACATTATAAACTTTTGATTCCACATTAAAATCCTTTTTATTCCAAATAAGAAAATGTTTTCACTATTTCCAGATTGTTGAGTCTTCTTTTTATCCTGTGGATTCTGTAATTCCTGATATTTAAAATGTTCAAATCCTATTTTTAAGCCCACCATGTTCTATAATAAATTTTAAATTATTCAGTATCCACTAAATTTCATTTTTTATGCAACAACTATTGCATTATCTGATCAAATATAATCTGGAAGTAATTATATAGTATATACAAATTAATAAGACATAGACTGTGCTAATAAATAGTCACCATCTTGAATAAAACCATTACAATTACTTGAGAAGAAATATTCACAATGGTATAAGGTGGTATAGATTCACTACTATGAAAGTTGAAAGAAGTTTGATAATCTTGGTAGAATTTCAAAAATGAAATAAAATAACTGAAAATGTGAGAAAGGAATATTTGTGAGCTATACAAATGACAGAGTATTAATATCTAGAATGTATAAAGAACTCACAAAAAGAAAAATAAACAAAGAATCAGTGAAACAAAGGACTCATTCAAAATGAGCTTGACAGAAGAAAAATGACTAACTAATAATGTCAAAATATTTTGTCATCCCTATCAATTTTGGAAATGTAAATTAAAACAACTTTAAGATTTCATCTTACCCCAGTTAAAATGGCAAATATCAATAAAACACCCAAAAAGCAAATGATAGATGGGGTGTAGTAAAAAAGGAATTCTTATTCATTGTTGGTGGCTTTGCAAATGTGTGCAGCTACTTCAGAAATCAATGTGGAGAATTCCCAAGAAGCCATAAAACAAAACTACCTTATGACCCTTCTATACTACTCCTTGGCATGTGGCAAAAGGACTCACAGATATTTGTTCAGCTATATTCATTTCTTTTATAATAACAATAGCTAGGCAACAATAACAATCTAGATATCCTACAAGTGATAAATTCATAATGAAAATTTGGGTCATATACACTATGAAATACTGCTCTGGGGTAAAGATAAGGGAAGTCATAAATGCTGCAGGTAAATGGACAAAACTAGAACAAATTATATTGAATCAGATAATTCAGACTCACAATGACAAACACTGCATGTATTTTCTGTCTCTCTCATTGGAGGCTCCTAGCTCCAAATCTTCATATATGAGTACATATCCCAGAGTAATTGCAGAATCCAGGAAAGTATAAAAGTTCCATTGACAGGTTATGAGGGTTGGCAAGAATTAGAAAAGGGAATAGCAGGGTACATTTGATGTAATTGAGGAAAAAAGGGTTGGGCTCCAAATAGGAAGGGTGGAGGGAGATAAAGACAGAACAAGGAGGAAGAAAGATAAAATGACAGTAAAGATGTCTGAAAAATCATAAGGAAGCATGCATACTATGATCTACTCAAAAATTATAATACATGTCTTTCTATGTATATATATACAATTTATATCTATATATTCATTTACACACACATATATAAGATGAAATTAAAAAATATGTGTGTATATATTGCTTAAATGAAATTTTCTTCTTTGGGCTAACAATTCTCCCTTCAAGAGCCAATGACCATCTAATGAAAAGACCCAATGGCAGACATTAAAAAAAAAAAACAAAAAACCTCTTTTGAGTTGTTTTCAAGGATCTCCAAGACAGTCCCAAAACAATTATCTACTATTACTATTGCTCTAGGTTGCCTCCTAGACTTAGACTGGGAAGGCAAATCCCTATTACTGAGTTCTTCAGACACAGGGGTCAGAGGCCTCAGATCTGGAAGTGATCGAACTGAATGCCTCCTTTGTGAAGACTATTGTTCATGGTGCTAGAAAAGTCCATGCAGACTTCTAAAAGGGGGAAGAAACCAATATCTAGGTGTAGTTCCTATGAATCATAGCAGTGACCAGGATGGCACAATAAGGCTAAAGGTACAGTAGTGGCATACATACTTTAGTGATAACAAAGAGCTCTCTAATTGGATATAAGACCTGCTTAACAAGAGGGAAATCATGCTTGGTACTGAAAACCTAACCAACTCCCCAGGACTAGTGCAGTCACATGTCCTGTAGAAGAGCTTACAACCACAGTTTTCCTAATCCCTAACTATACTCTAACTATTTGTCCTTATACCCACATAGAAGTGTCACCCTCATACCTCAAGAAAATGTCTCTTTACAAAATAAAGAAATTGTTACAAAAATGTAGAATCAACCAAAATTCAGATTTGTCAAACCTAGTCCCAACAGATACATCTACAAAACACTCCTGCACCTAAATCTCAGAGAACATTGCAAAGGAGGGAGTGGAAAAATTGCTAAAAGATAGAAGATGAGAGCATTTGCTTATGACTGTGTCTTCTAGTAATATCAGAAGATACAGCCACAAAGCTGCAGCAACATGACTGTCTAAATATGAACTGAACAATGACAATAATAATAGTCCTGCTAATGTGGTCAGGAGAAAGACCAGAAGACCTCAACCCTATACAAAGTACTACAAGCAACTAAGGAATGCTGAAATATGGAGAAATAATCTCCACCAGGAAGACCACACAATGTGGTTATCCAGTACCAACTGTAGGCCCTGAAAACATAATACAAGTAACATTATGCAGACTGAGCAGTTGTATTTAGAAATATATATATCTATATACAAAAATCTATGTCCATATAATATCAATGAATGAAATAAACAGGCCTCAGATTTGAAATAGTACAAGGAAGGATGTAAGAGATAATTTAGAGGGAGGAATGTGAAGGAGAAAATGGTGTAATTATAATTTCAAAAAATAAAAGAAATAGAGTTTCATTCATTTTTAGAGAGGAAATCTTGGGACATGCTCTTCCTGGATAAAAATTACAAGAATATGTACACAGAAAATTTATTTATCTGTGCCACTGATATAATTCTGATCCTTTCATGAGGAACATTTATTAATACTTTTAACTGTATTCATGAGTGTGAACAGTTTAGCACAAGTTATAAAATAGTAAACTAACCAATACTGGCTAATCAGTTTACCAATGAATTGGATTTATAAAAGAATATATTAAAAAGAATAAAGTCTAAATGGGTTGAACAATACCACACTGCCTTTGAATGTTGCATAGGTCACCATTTAAGTAGATTTTGAAGTAGTTGCTTAACCTGTGGTCAATATGACTGACTTAATGTTTAAAGGAGGCTACCTTCTGAAAGAGAACAGACACTTTTTACTAAATTACAATTTTGCTTTTATTCTGATGTGGAATACAAGAAAAATAGCAGGAAATATCCCTGATGGTTCTGGGTTTAATGGAGCATACACTAAACAATCTTCTTTCATTTGCTAGTCTCTCTCTCTCTCTCTCTCTCTCTCTCTCTCTCTCTCTCTCTTTCTCTCTCTCTCTCTCTCTGTGTGTGTGTGTGTGTGTGTGTGTGTGTGTGTGTGTGTGTGTATGTGTGTATTTCCTGGAGTTGCTGCTTTGAGATTCAAGAGAGGGAAACAACCACTTAATAACAAGCCTGTGAAAGTCACTGCAAATGGTAATCATGACTTCCCCAGGATTGCCAGGCAAGTATAGCTACGTGGGAATGAAGTAACAACATGGAGCTTCAGCCCCTTGGGAAAAATTACACCAGGCAGTCTGATTGAGTGGAAACTACCCAATAAACTGTTCATGGACTTTACAATCAGTGAACTCTATAAAAGAGACTCAATTTTCTGAATTGCATGTCAAGGAATAAATTTACATGACATATCCACTTGAAGCAAACACAAGGGAGTCTGCTGATACAGGAACGCTTTAGGAATAAATGGGTATCACTAAGCAACTGCCTGACCTCTTAGACTATTTCTGCAGCTGTGAATGGGTATTACTTCCTAAATTCTCTCTTTCCTCCTTCCTTTGCTCCCTCCCACCCTCCCCCTCTTTCATACACACATACACAATTGTATTTCATATCTGAACCAATCTGTATAATAAAGATCCACGCAAGGAAAATGACTTCCTTCCAACATTAGTACTAGACTAAATAAATTAGGTCAACTATGCTTCAGAGTATATCTAGCAAATCTAGATATTATTGTCCCAAATATCCATCTAAATAGTAATGGAGATTATAATAAGCACATAAAATGCCTGCCTAGGTATAGTATAGCAATTATGAAAATTCCTAGGCTTCCTATCTTTTTCTATACCTATTATGGTTTTCCTATCTCTCCATGCAATTACTCTTTAAATCTGGCCTAGATTCTCATCCAGAGGAATCTTACCAGTTGCTATACATGTGCGGGCTTTGTAATTGTCTTGATTAAAGGCATTTGGCAGAAGCCACAGTGTGCCAGTTCTAAGCCTAGACTTCAAAGATATTCCAGCCTTCCCTTCCTTTTCTTAGAAGCCCAAGACCTTGACTAAACAAGCGGATGGTATTTGTACTTGATGGGATAATACATGAAGTGGAAATGGTAGTCTATTCATGACTGTACAACAACAATCATCCCTCAGGCAGGCTTCCACCTATCTCTCACACACTAGATAGGCCACCCAGTGTTCCACAGCTATTCCCTGTGAGAAATGCTTTATAGATGTTTGCTTAAATCACCAAGTGACTTGAATTATCACTAGAGATAGCTTCCCTACCAGGAGGGATACTTCTTGAAGGTTCAGAGAAGGACAAAGGCTGTACTTCATCAAATCCTGAGAATATGTTTGAGAATAAAGAGTAGTCACTCTATAGAAATAAAAATTGCAAAATACCCATGAAGGTCAAGGTCTTCAGTAACCATACATAGTGAGAGCACTGCAAGCCCACATTATAGAATGTGAGAAATCTTTTCCTCCCTAGTGCATACATGGTCAGGCTGACACATGCCGTGGGCACTACCTTACTTAACCACCGTGGCCTTCATGCTTGTTTCACTGCATTTCTAGCCTTACAAGACAATATTTCCCACACCTAAACATTTATATTTTATTTCAATGACATCAAACAGTGCCTTTTGTGATCACAATGGAAGAAAATAGGAATCAAAGATACAAGAGACTCAAAAATTCTTCAACATTGTGAAACTGGAAGACAAATTTAGAAATGATGCATCAGCCAATAGAAAGTCTCAAAAGAAGATAAGAATACATATTGTGCTGCATAAAAATAAAAATAAAGCCTATCAAAAATTTTTGACATGCAAATAAATTAGTACTGAAAGGAGATGTTATAACACACATTGAGTAAAAGAAACTGAAGCTCATATTGAGAATCTAAGCATACAGAATCTTCCAAGCAACCTTGGAAGATATGAATAAATAAACTGAAAAACAAACAGCAAAGGAATAAGGAAGGTGGAAAACTCAGTAAAAGAAATAATCAATCGGGGGGATACAAGATGGCAGCAGCCTGGGTGGACGTATTTGATTTCGGGGTTAACAGTCACAGGGCAGCGAGGCGAGTGTTGCAGGATGCTGTACAAATGGCTCGACCCCCTCTAGATCTCACCCAACTACCCAGGGACCACTGAGGGTCCCAGGGCAGGATGCTCCTTCCCTCTCTCGGACACACAAGGAAGCCGCTGGACCCAGGAATCGGGATCCCCCATCCCCCACCAGGAAAGACTCCAGGAAAGTTCCAATCTAATACTCAGCGGGCAGATTCAGATCCCATGCAGAGATAATCCCAACCCTGCTGGGCACCCCCAGGTCTCACACAGACGATCCAGCTATCTGGTGAAAGGTTGCGACCCTTGGAAGTGAGCTCAGCTCAGCTGCAAAGTGACTTCAGACTGCAGATTACAACCCACTGCTGTGACGTCACTGGCCAGTTTCCAAGCTGTGAGAGCAGCAAGGGGTGAAGGGCAGATTTACCACCACAGGAACCAACCCCGGGTAAACTGCGAGATATTTGAAACTGTCATATATAGGACTTTTGTACTAGTACTGGCCCTTCTGGTGGGGAACCAGAGCTTACTTGTACACAGCTCTACAACCTAGATTAGTTAGGTCTCCACGTAGGAGGCGGGGCTAAATGACTCACCTTATAGGGGTGGAGTAAGGCAACTCGACTCCTACAACAAAGTCCAGAAGACAGCTAAAAAAATTCCACATGGACAGAGGCCCCAGACAAAAAAACAAAAAACAAACAAACAAACAAAAAAACAGAGCGAAATGACTCCAACAAAAGAAAGCAACGCTATTCCATCCAGCCCGAACCACCTCACCACAGCTGAAACACATGAAAACGATGATAATTCTACATTATGGAAAGTGATAGAGTCCCTTCAAGAAGAACTTAAATGTATGAACGAATTCAAAGAAGCCACAATTTTACAAGTCAAAACAATGAATAACACCATTAAAGAGCTCCAAGCCAAGGTGACTCAACTTGAACAGGAAAAGGATAAAACAATAAAAGACTTCCAGGCAAAAACAAGCAAACTGGAGAAGGAAATGTACAAAAACGAACAGTACCATTCAAGACATGAAAATAGAAATGGAACCAATAAAGAAAACACAGTCAGAGATAAAAGAGGAAATGGAGAATCAAGGGAAGAGAACAGGAACTACGGATGTGAGTATGAAAAATAGGATGCAAGAGATGGAAGGCAGGATCTCAGGCATGGAAGATTCGATGGAATAAATCAGTACAACATCCAAAGAAAATGAGAAAGCTAAAAAAATCTCTCACCCACAACATCCAAGAAATCAAGGACTCAAAGAAAAGATGGAACCTAAGAATTACAGGCATAGAGGAAAGAGAAGACTCCCGACTCCATGGTCCAGGAAATATCTTCAAAAAATCATAGAAGAAAACTTCCCAAACCTAAAGAAAGAGATGCTAGTAAAAATCCAAGAGGCTTACAGAACACCAAACAGATTAGATCAGAAAAGAAACTCCTCTCACCACATAATAATAGAAACTCCAAATGTAGAGAACAAAGAAAGGATATTAAAAGTTGTAAGAGAAAAAGGCCAAGTCATATACAATGGCAGACCCATCAGAATCACACCTGACTTCTCCTTAGAAACATTAAAAGCTAGAAGGGCCTGGACAGATGTCCTACAGGCCTGAGAGAACATAGGTGCCCAGCCAGACTACTATACCCAGTAAAACTCTCTATCAACATAGATGGAGAAAACAAGATATTTCATGACAAAATCAAATTCAAACAGTATCTCCCCACAAACCCAGCCCTACAGAAGATCCTAGAAGGAAAATTCCAACACAGAGAAGATAACTACACCCAAGAAAACAGAGGAAATAAAAACCTCCACAGCAACTAAACAAAAAGAAACAAAGATGACCAGCTATACCAAAATAATGGTAAATAACAACCCCTGATCACTAATATCCATCAACATCAATGGACTCAACTCGCCAATAAAAAGACACAGACTTACAGACTGGATCCATAAAAAGACCCATCTTTAGGCTGTATACAAGAAACACATCTCACTATTGAAGATAAACACTATCTCAGAGTAAAGGGCTGGGAAAAGGTTTTCCAAACAAATGGACCCAGGAAATAAGCTGGAGTAGCCACCCTAATATCAAACAAAATAGACTTCCAATTGAAGTTAATAAAAAAAAGACAGAGAAGGGCATTACATATTCGTTAAAGGAAATATCCACCAAGAGGACATCTCAATATTGAACATCTATGCCCCAAATACAAAGGCACCTATATTTATAAAAGAAACACTTCTAAAACTTAAATCACACATCGATCCAAACACTTTAATAGTGGGAGACTTCAACACCCCTCTCACAACTATGGACAGATCATCAAGAGAGAAGCTAAACAGAGAAATAATGATTCTAACAGAGATCATGAACCAAATGGACCTAACAGATATCTACAGAACATTTCACCCAAACACAAAAGAATACACCTTCTTCTCAGCAAATCATGGAACCTTCTCCAAAATCGACCATATAGTTGGACACAAAGATAGCCTCAACAGATACAAGAAATTGAAATAATCACCTTGTATCTTATCAGACCACCATGGAATAAAGCTGGACTTCAATAGCAAAGGAATTAACAGAAAGTCTACACTCACATCGAAATTGAACAACTCTTTACTAGAGGACCACTGGGTCAGGGAAGAAATAAAGAAGGAAATCAAAGACTTCTTAAAATCCAACGAAAATGAAGACACAACATACCCAAACCTATGGGACACAAAGAAAGCTGTGCTACAAGGAAAGTTCATAGCACTAAGTGCCTTCAAAAAGAAAATTGTGACAGCTCATATTAGCAAATTAACAGCTAAAATGGGTGAATTGGAAAAAAAAAGAAGCAAACACTCCCAAGAGGAGCAGAAGGCAGGAGATCATAAAACTTAGGGCTGTAATCAACAACTTAGAAACAAAAAGAACTAGACAAAGAATCAATGAAACCAAGAGTTGGTTCTTCGAGAAAATCAACAAAATAGACAGAACCTTAGCCAAATTAACTAAAAGACAGAGAGAGAAAACACAAATCAACAAAATCAGAAATGAAAAGGGAAAAATAACAACAGACATTGAGGAATTCCAGAGAATATTTGGATCCTACTTTAAAAATCTATACTCCACCAAATTTGAAAACTTAAGTGAAATGGACAATTTTCTGGATAGATTCCATCTATGGAAGCTAAACCAAGATCAGATAAACAGATTAAACAGCCCTATAACCCCTAAGGAAATAGAAAGAGTCATTAAAAATCTCCCAACCAAAAATAGCCCAGGGCCAGATGGCTTTAGCACGGAGTTCTAACAGACCTTCAAAGAGGAGCTAACACCAATAATCTTCAAACTCTTTCACAAAATAGAATCTGAAAGAACATTGCCAAACTCATTCTATGAGGCCACAGTCACCCTGGTTCTTAAACCACACAAAGACCCAACAAAGAAAGAGAACTTCAGACCAATCTCCCTCATGAACATATGTAACCGATCTTTTAAATTATTATTTACCACTTATTTATTTATTAGTAAATTCACTTATAACAAACACCAACAATTTCTTAACTATTAATCCTATAAATTCCTACAACCCCTTTAACCTATCCACTAAACCTACTGATAATTATAACAACTACTTTCATAACCTTTTAGAATGATACAGTCTCTGGGGCAGGTCCTCAGTTGTCAGGAACACAGTCTTTGTTGTAGATTCTTTAACGCACTTAGCAGTCCTTTTTCTGGATCTCTCAGATGCAGGTTCGTCAGGGTAAGTTGGTTATTGCAGTCTCACCTTAAATAAGGCTTCATGCTTTCTTCTCTGTGGGAGACCCCAGCCATCTGCAGGCCAACTTACTTCTTTTGAATCAGGAACTCAGCTGCTCTGCCTCAGTCCTTAAAGCCAGGCACAGTTTCCCCTAGGCCACTGATTGGACAGATCAAACCCCTCCAGGCAAAAGCTGAGCCACAGGGTCCAGTCCTTGGCCTTTTGGTGTCTTGCTCAGGCTTTCTTTGCTCACCGGCTTCTTTCTGCTTCAGGGAGAGAGCTGGCCATCAATGGCCAGCCCTTTTTTCAGCAGGACTCTTGGAGCACTCTAGCATCAGGGGCCTCTTCTACTTCTGGGCTCCATGCACTGTCCTTAAACAGGAGGAACTCTGTTTCAGCTTGATTTGGGCTCCGTCCACTTAGCAGCTGAAAACAATGTCAGGCCAGATACTTTGTTTCTTCAAATCTATTGAGTCTTTCCTGTTTTTCCTGACTTCAACCTTGTTTTTCAGTCTATTAAGTCTTTCCTGTTTTTGCTGACTTCATGCTGATAATGCTCTTCAGGTCCCGAATTAAGAGACAGTATCAGAAACTCCAATATATTTTCTAAATCTAATTTATCTAACCCCTACAAACATACATGCAAAAATACTTAATAAAATACTAGCAAACCAAATTCAAGAACACATCAAAAGTATCATACACCATGATCAATTAGGCTTCATCACAGGAATGCAGGGATGGTTCAACATACGAAAGTCTATCAACGCCATTCACCATATAAACAAGATGAAAGAAAAAAAAAACACATGATAATCTCGCTAGATGCAGAAAAAGCATTTGACAATATCTAACACCCCTTCATGCTAAAATTTCTGGGGAGAACGGACATACAAGGACTGTACCTAGAAATAATAAAGGCAATATACAGCAGGCCAGTGGCCAACATCAAATTAAATGGAGAGAAACTTGAAGCATTTACTCTAAACTCAAGGACAAGACAAGGATGTCCACTTTCACCATATCTCTTCAATATAGTACTTGAAGTTCTTGCTAGAGCAATAAGACAACTAAAGGACATCAAGGGAATAAACATCGGAAACGAAGAATCAAATTATCCCTATTTGCAGACGATATAATAGTATACATAAGCGACCCCAAAAAGTCCACCAGAGAACTCTTACAGCTGATAAACACCTTCATCAAAGTGGCTGGGTACAAAATTAATTCAAAAAAATCAGAAGCCCTTCTTTATACAACAAACAAATGGGCTGAGAAAGAAATAAGGGAAACAACTCCCTTCACAATAGCCACAAAAAACATAAAATACCTGGGGGTAACTATAACCAAGCAAGTAAAGGACCTATACAACAAAAGTTCAAGCCTTTGAAGAAAGAAATGGAAGAGGCCTTTAGAAGATGGAAAGATCTCCCATGCTCATGGATAGGTAGGATCAACATAATAAAAATGGCCATCCTACCAAAAGCAATATATAGATTCAATGCAATTCCTATAAAAATACCAACACAATTTTTTATAGACTTGGAAAGAGCGATTCTCGATTTCATATGGAACAACAAAAAGCCCAGAATAGCTAAATCAATCCTGTACAATAAAAAAAAAAAAAACAAAAAAACAAACAAAAAAAAAAACAAACCATCTGGAGGTATCACCATCCCAGATTTCAAGCAGTACTACAGAGCAATAGTTGTAAAAACTGCATGGTATTGGTATAGAAATAGACCAGTAGATCAATTGAATCGAATTGAAGATCCAGAAATAGACCCACACATTTATGGCCACCTAATTTTTGACAAAGAAGGCAAAACGGCACAATGGAAGAAGGACAGCATCTTCAACAAATGGTACTGGTCCAACTGGATGTTTACTTGTAAAAGAATGAAATTAGACCCATACTTATCACCTTGTACAAAACTTAAGTCCAAGTGGATCAAAGACCTTAAATAAGGCTGGTCACACTAAATCTACTAGAAGAAAAAGTGGGAGAAACCCTCGAATCATTGGCACAGGTGAAATCTTCCTGAACAGAACACCAACAGCTCAGGATCTGAGATCAACAATCAATAAATGGGACCTCATGAAAATGAAAAGCTTCTGTAAGGCAAAAGACACTGTCATTCGAACAAAACGGCAGCCTACAGACTGGCAGAAAATCTTCACCAACCCCACATCTGACATAGAGCTAATATCCAAAATCTACAAAGAACTCAAGAAATTAAATGCCAAGAAACCAAATAATCCAATCAAAGAAATGGGGGATAGAGCTAAATAGAGAATTCACAAAGGCTGAATCCCTAATGGCTGAGAGAAACTTAAAGAAATGCTCAACATCCTTAATCATCAGAGAAATGCAACTCAAGACGACACTGATATTCCATCTCTCACCTGTCAGAATGGGTAAGATCAAAACCTCAAATGACAGCACATGGTGGCAACGGTGTGGAGAAAGGGGTACCCTACTACATTGCAGGTGGGAGTACAGGCTTGTGCAACCACTATGGAGGTCAGTCTGGCGATATCTTAGAAAACTTGGAATAGCTTTGCCTCAGGACCCAGCCATACCACTTCTGGGTATACACCCAAATGCCTCTTCATGGAATCATAAGGAAGTTTCCTCATCTGTGTTTATAGCAGCCTTATTTGTAATAGCTAGAAACTTGAAACAACCCAGATGTCCCTCAACCGAAGAATGGGTTAAAAAACTGTGGTACATCTACACAATGGAATATTATTCAGCTATCAGGAACAATGAAATTATGCAATTTGCCGCCAAATGGATGGAACTAGAAAAGCTCATCCTGAGTGAGCCAACCCAGACTCAGAAGGATGCATATGGCATCTATTCTCTTACAGTAGGATTTTAGCTATATAGTAGAAGGTATCGATACTACAACTAACACACCAAAGGGAACTTGGACATAAACTTTTTATTTTTTATTTTTATTTTTAAATTTATTTTTGATATTTTTTCTATTTTTAGTCTTTTTTATCTATTTGTCTGTTTATTTGTTTGTTTGTTTTTTAGTTCTCTCTCCCGGGCAATGAGACACTTTTAACTTCTGCTACTGCCTTGTAGACCCCCAATGAATGAGGAGGCTCTTGGCCCTCAAAAGACCTCTCAACTGAGATGAGGGACTGTTATATAAGGACACCCCACCCCAGAGAAATGGGATGGAAGGGTTAGGAGGTAAAGAACAAAAAAATGAAATGTGATGTTTCAGCCTTTTACTACTAATTGTTATAAACTCTTACGATAATTAAGAAATGTAAACTAATACTTATGCAAGCCAGTCATTTTGTTAGGTACTATGACAGCCTATTATAATTATTTTCTAAGCTAATCAGAAATAAAGCTGGTAAGAGACAAGCAACATCTGCTTACCCTAATATAAGAGATAGATAGGGCCTCTTCAAAAACCTCAAGAGATCTGCAGAATATGGCATTCAAAGATGTTTTCGTAACTTTAGATTTTTTTATATCGAGACATATCAATTCCTGACAGCACCCCCTATTCTACCCCAAGTAGAAGATGAGCATCGAAGAATCTCCAGTGGGAGATGATTGAATTAGTGGCAAGCCTATATTTTGGCAAGAAAAAACCCTTGCTTCAACTGTAGACAGAATGCTGTCCAAAAAGGACAAAACTTGGAAGCAGGTAAGTCGACAGCCTAGCTCTGCCACGACAGGGTAGGCAAGTCCTTCATAACCCCTACTCTACAATCAATGTCTCTCAGAGAAACAAGCAAACTGAAGATCGTTGCTGTAATGTATGGAGAGAAAATGGGAACTGTCCAGGCAGCCACTGGTATGTCATTTCTTAGTTTTGGAAGCTGCAGGCCCTGCACTTCCTATATAATCAGATATATTTATCCCTCTCAGGTCTCTGAGGTGGTTGAGGAATAGATAGCTAGAGTCTCATAGTTAAATTTTGAGTTGTTTAGGAATCAAGAGAGTGTTCTGGATGTAAGTAGATATTTTTAAAATTTTGAGGAAATTAGTATGAAAGCTGAGTTAGATATAGAACTTTAAACTCATGGAGATGGTTAGATAGTAGAATGTTAAAGTCAGGTGCCAAATACATATGGACTGGACATTGGGATTGTATGCTAAGCCATATAACTCTCATAATTGTAGCCTATTTATTTCTGTTGTTTTTTATTGTATTTATAGTTAGAAGAGAAAGAACCATTTGTTGGACTGCAAGGGAGAGCTTCTGGGGGGAAAAACAAATACCTTAAACTAAAAAAAAAAAAAAAAAGGTAGAGGATGAGGGGGTTGAGGGGAAGGAGGGTGGAATGGTGGGACTGAAGGGGGGAGTAGGGAGGGGATTGTGATTGAGATGTAACTTGAAGAAATAAAAAATAAATTATTAAAAAAAAGAAACAAAATGAAAAACTGGAAGAGTCTGATCCAAACAAGATGAGAAAGGCTGGAGAGGCAGCTCCTTGTATCAAACAAGTGCTCACTAGGCAAGTACAATGGAGTTTGGATTTGCAGACCCCATGTAAAAATTGTAGGTGAGGAGCAGGAGACAAACTGACTAGTTAGCATTGCAAGAAGTGGCTGAGCTCTAGATTCAGTGAAAGACTATATATGTAGAATGTAGACTGATTGAGTCAGATGCTTGACCTCAACCTTGGGCCTCCACATCTATGCTCACACTAGTGCACATGCACCCCCAGGTATATAACAAAATGAACATGCGTTAAATGCTCAGCACTCACATCTACTGAGAGAGAGAGAACAGAGAAAGAGAGAGAGAGAGACAGAGACAGAAACAGAGAGGAAAAAAAAAGGAGGAAGAGGCTCTTGTTAAAAAAATTCTCCAAATGGTATCACCATCCCAGATTTCAAGCTATACTATAGAGCAATAGTAATAAAAACAGCATGGTACTAGTATGGAAACAGACCAGTGGATTAATGGAATTGAATTGAAGACCCAGAAAAGAACCCACATATCTAGGGTCACTTAAGTTTTGACAAAGAAGCCAAAACCGTACAATGGAAAAAGGACAGCATCTTTAACAAATGGTGCTGGTCTAACTGGATGTTGACATGTAAAAGAATGAAATTAGTCCCATAGTTATCACCTTGCACAAAACTTAAGTCCAAGTGGATCAAAGACCTTAACATTAGGCCTAACACGCTAAATCTAATAGAAGAGAAAGTGGGGAAAAGCCTGGAACTCATTAGCAAAGGAGACAATTTCCTAAATAGAACACCAATAGCTCAGGCTCTAAGACCAACAATCAATAAAAGGGACCTCATGAAGCTGAAAAGCTTCTGTAAGGCAAAGGACACTGTCTTTACCAATCCCACTTCTGACAAAGGGCTAATATCCATAATTTATAAAGAACTCAAGAAGTTAAACACCAAGAAACCAAATACTCCAATGAAAAAATGGGAAACAGAGCTAAACCACGAATTCACAGAGGAGGAATCTCTAATGGCAGTGAGACATTTGAAGCTCAACATCCTCAATCATCAGAGAAATGAAACTCAAGATAACACTTAGATTCCATCTCACATCTGTCAGAATGGCTAAGATCAAAAATTCTAATGACACCACATGCTGGTGAAGTTGTGAAGAAAGGGGAACCCTCCTTCATTGCTGGAGGGAGTGCAAACTTATACAGTCAGTATGGAAATCCGTCTGGCCATATCTTAGAAACTTTGGAATATCCCTACCTCAAGACCCAGCCATACCACTTCTGGGTATATATCCAAAAGATTCCTCACCAAACCACAAGGACATACCCTCATCTATGTTCATAGCAGGCTTATATGTAATAGCTATAAACTGGAAACAACCCAGATGTCCCTTAAGCGATGAACGGATAAAAAAAAATTGTGGTACATTTACAAAATGCAATACCACTCAACTATCAGAAACAAGGAATTCATACAATTCACAGCCAAATGGATGGAACTAGAAAAGCTCATCCTGAGTGAGCTAACCCGGACTCAGAAAGAAGCACATGGCATCTACTCACTTATAATTGGATTTTAGCCATATAGTACAGGATAACTGTCCTACAACCAATACACCAAAAGGATCAGGAACATAGACTTTGTTACCTATCAAGGGGACAATTTTCACTAGGGGTGCTACGATATAGGCCCCCAGTGCAAGAGGAAGTTGTTAGCCCACATATGACTGTTGAGATGAGAGGGGCTGATATGTAGGGACACTCCACATTGGAGGAGTGGGAAGGGTGGGAGAGGGAGGAGAAGGTGGATTGGGTGGAACTGGGAGGGGTGGAATGAGGGCACTTTGATGGAGATATAACTTGAAGCAATAAATATACAACAACAAAAAAATTCTCCAAGAAATTCACAGGGTCTTTTGGTTTCAGTTAATGCCTCTGCTAACGTCAACAAAATAGTATTAGTTTTAAAGATCTCCTTCAGAAACATAATTGGATATTATCAAATATTAAAAAAGAGCCAAGTAACATAGAATGGCAAACCTATAGAATCATACCTGACTTTTCGTCAGAGACACTGAAAGCCAGTAGGACCTGGAGAGATGTCTTGCAGACCCTAAAAAAACCACAAATGCCAGGCCAGATTACTATTTCCTTTTAATAAGATTAGATTACATTGATATAACATCCTAAAAAAAATTTCTATCCCAATACCAGAGGAAGGAAGACTACTAGACTATACAAAGGATCTTTAATAATAGAATTTAATAATAGAATTAGAAAATTTGTAAATGTTAGGTAACATTTTGAAACTTCTATGGGATTCATTAATGTGAAAACAATAGAAATCTCAAGCCTGTAGAACATCAAGTATGGAAGGACTGAGTAATCAGCTGGAAAAAAAGGTAACAAGTGAGAACAGAATGAACCGGTAGAGTCATCAAAATGAATGCATCTCCAGCTGGATGAAGTTGAAATGTCCAATCCTAGTCCACCAGAGGATATTGATATGCAGGATTACATGAATAGCCTGTTTGGCAGATGGAGACATTGTCTTAAAATGCAAATAAATAGGGGCTGAGTAGATGATGGCTTAGTAGTTAAGAGTGCTTGCTGTTCTTGCAGAGGAATGGAATGTGTCCCTAGCACACACATCAGGCAATTTACAGTCACCTGTAATGTACCATGTTCTGGCCTCCAAGGATGTTGTACACGTGTATATGTGCATACTCACATAAATAAAAATCTTTTTAAAAAGCAAATTAAACCGAGACAGGTCAGCTCCTGACAGCACCCCCTATTCTACTCCAAGTAGAAGATAAGCATCGAAGAATCTCCAGTGGGAGATGATTGAATTGGTGGTAAGCCGTTCTCTTGGCAAGAAAAACCCCTTGCTTCAACATGCTGTCCAAAAAGGACAAAACTTGGAAGCAGGTAAGTCGACAGCCTAGCTCTGCCAAGACAGGGTAGGCAAGTCCTTCATAATTTCTGCTCTACAATCAATATCTGTCAGAGACACGGGGACAAACGGCTGAAGATTGATGCTGTAATATATTGAGAGAAAATGGGAACTGTCCAGGCAGCCACTGTTATCATTTCTTAGTTTTGGAAGCTGCGGGCCCTGCACTTGCTATATAATCAGATATATTTATCCTTCTCAGGTCTCTGAGGTGGTTGAAGACTAGATAGCTAGAGCCTCATAGTTAAATTTTGAGTTGTTTAGGAATCAAGAGGGTGTTCTGGATCTAAGAAGATGTTTTTAAAATTGTGATGAAAGTTAGGATGAAAGCTGAGTTGGATATAGAACTTTAAACTCATGGAGATGGGTAGATAGTAGAATGTTAAAGTCAGGTGCCAAATACATATAGACTGGACATTGGGATTGTATGCTAAGCCATATAACTCTCATAATTGTGGCCGAATTATTTCTTTTGTTTTGTATTGTATTTATTGTTATAAGAGAAAGAGCCATTTGTTGGACTGAAAGGGGGAGCTGTTGGGGGGAAAAAGATATAACTTCTAATTTAAAAAAAAAGGAAGAGGATGGGTGGGTTGAGGCGAAAGAGGGTGAGAGGGTGGCACTGGATGTGGGAGTAGGGGGAGATAGCGATTGAGATGTAACTTGAAGAAATAAAAAATAAATTAAAAAAGCAAATTAAATTTAGCTATACAATTTTGGATAATATACATAATTTCATGGATTACTTAAAACTATTAACCTCAGCTTTTATTTTACTCTTAATCTAAATTTGAAGTGACATAATTATTTGATTTAACTTGAACTTCAAAATGAATTGAAGATTTAGCCTGAACAGACTAAGAAGGTTGGCAATAGTATCTGGAAATGATAATGTGTGTAGTTTGTATCAGTTTCTGGCAATGCTTTCTAATTGCCAGTATGCTTTTTATGTCACATTAACATCAAAAAAGAGAATTATTAGATACAATCTGTGCATATCTTTTATAAATACAGTATGCTGACTTCACAATCCTTTTACTGCTAATTGTAAGAGCATCTTTTGGCAAGAAATTAAGCCTTGTGACATTTGTGTTTCACAGTACTTCTTGTATTGTATAAATGCTAAGTTTTAAGACATCTCAAAAATAGGAAAATTAATGAAGTTTTCAATTTTTAATTTTTTTTTCTAAATCAATATTAGCAACTTGGTGTGAAAAATGCTTTAACTTTCTACTTTATGAGTTTAGGTGATTTTAACAGCCCTTCTTGAATATATTTTGTTGTTGATAAATAAATAAATTTGTATCAGCACAGTCATGTAAAAAAAACATGAAAAACAACTGTTCTGTGTTTGTTTGTGTTCCCATTTCAAACTCAGTTGTAGTCCTCTCTTCTGTAAGTTCTGGCTATAGAAGCCAATCATGCCATTGTCATTTTGTGGTCAGAGATGCTTACGGGCAGATGTTCAAGTTGAAAAGTGTTTAATTTTCTGGCAAAAAACCCTGAAGAAATCTGAAGACAATGTTTTAATATAAAAAGACTTACTCAACTTTCATTCCTCTTTTCCTTTTCACGGTGCAGTGACTATATTAAATGGAAGTGATGTGAGCTTAAGAGAGAACTCTGGGCTAGTACAAAGGAAATAATGTTATTTCAATGGCAAAAAAATAAAATAAATAAATTTTGAGAAAGATTTGAGTTATCAATCATGTTTTTGTTTCCTTAATGTTTATAGAAACCAGGAGAAAAAATATGTCTATAAATAGTTTCTATTATTAACTTTCCTTTAAAGAAGAAAAGAAATCAAACTATAGGAGTGAGAGGGCTGGGTGAAAGGGAATGTGTACTTCTGGAATATTTGCCTATAATTATTGGCATTCTGAGATGGATTTCATTGGAATCTCATTGGTTCCAAGAACGTTATTCTTAAATCTGTGTTTATGTTTGATACAAATTCAGTCTGTTTGTACAATGAAATAATTATTTGCTTTCTTCCTTAAATGATGGATACTTAATTAGGTTCTCCCCCAAAGCCTATTACCTAGCCAGCCATTTTGTCGCAGTTAGTGGTTACAGGCAGGAATTCTGACTTCCTGTTTGCAAAGTGGACCTTAAATCAAGGGCGTTATTATTGATTATTCCAATAACATTCATTCCACTATTGTATCAGTGGAAATTTTTGCCAGACCAGTCATCATTATATCTCACAGGTTTTGCATCTAAATAAGATTATTGATTACTTTTTTTTCACTAGTAGTGTACATAGTAGAACTTTCAAGGACTACAGACTCACAATATCTATGGTTGCATACAGAAGACCTGTTCCAGATCAAGCCAAACAAAACCCAGCATGAATACAGGAAGGACTCATGGATCCCACCCTGTGGCTGAGATCTATTGGCCATTAATGGCTACTAGGGAGGAAGAGAAAGTCATCTTCCAGAATGCAGTTTCTATGAGGCTTCACACACTCCATTAGGTGGTTCTATTCTCATGTATATTTGACAGCACTAAATGGATTTAGTGGGTTTAAGGTAGAGGACATGGACTTGTGAGGGAAGAGTGAAGAAGGGAATAGGAAAGGAATTTCAGGAGAGAGAGAGAGATTTGATCAAAACATGTATGTATGGATGAAATTCTTAAATGATTTAAAAAATAGAAATGAAAACAAAAAAGGAGAACTTATCTCAAAATTTGCTCATTTCAGAATTTGAACATATGCAATGTTTTGTCTATAGCAATGAGTTATAAATAAATATAATTAGAATCACACACTGAATCAGAACTTCTGAGGTCTTATACATCCCCACCTACAAATAGAAGCCTTCATTTGTTGTCCTTATAATTTAATTGCAGATAAATGTAATGGAGCCCACGGGAACAGAACCAAATAGGGTGTTTTGGGTATAAATGGTCCAGGAGTGTTCATACAGCAATGGACACTCCCAGATCCATCACAGCATATTAATTATCATAGACAAACATTCTAAAAGTACATGATCTCTTCCACCTACCCCTCTCATTCCTGTAGTTTGGTTTCTTTATTTCATTAAAAAATGAATAGTAGAAACTATTTATAGACATTTCTTTCCTCATAGTTTCTATATAAATCAAGGAGACAAGAATGTCCGTACATTATCTATATGGTATTATGTTCTTCCGCATTATACACATTTCAGAATTTAGTCAAAAGATAAAAGATACATGTTATTGCAGCACAGAGGTACTAGAAGAAGTGTCTAAACAACTATCTATGTATACTTGGAAATACACAGGGGACATCAGAATCAAAAGTAACGATAATCAAGTAGCTAATGTATGAACATGTTTCACATATTTATTTCTAGGATAAGATCAATGGAATAATGTACATGACCCTTGGAGGAAAGTTTTCTAATAGTAAACACAAAATTTACATAGAAAATATGTAGAAATATATTTATATATGTTTATATTAGATACAATATCCTCTCAACCAATCTCACTTTTAAAATATCTGTTATTTTGTGTGTTTATGTGTGTGTACATCTGTGTGGATACATGTGTATCCACAAACTCGGGGAAATTCGCAGGTCTTCTACAAGAACAGGAAGCACTATTAAGGATGCAACTATCTCCCCTGCTCAATGTAATTTCCTTGGATCTTCGTGGGTTTCCTCAATTGCTGCTGCTATTAACTTTGGTAAGCTTTTTCTGCGTTCCTTTTAGTATCTAAAAGAAGTAATGGGAATCACTGATTACTGATTCATGTTATTATTATTTTTTCCTGAAGGGCTCATTTTCCAAGCTACTCTTTTGAATGGTGCTTTCATCCTTTAGGAGTCATTGTGGGTTGGCTTAGAGGAGGTGAGTGACACAGCTTGCTTTGCCAGATGCTCAGGTATAGCATATATTGTTTTTTTTTAAGTTTTCTTTTCTTTTTTTAATTCATAACTCATCTCTCATAAACCTGTTCTATCCTCCACAGCTGTCTGTACTTGCTGTGGGGTCTCAGTGTAAAGGCACAGACTCGTGGACGAATCCATCCAGTGATACTTATTCAAAGACTATGTAACCATGGCGGCTGGGAACTAATTTAAAACTCTGTGCCCAAAACGTTCTAGGGATTTGAAAGCAATAGGATAAAAGCACAAAAGAGAGATGTCTCTCCATATATAGGTTTCTATAGTAACAGTGAGGATGTCCTTCCTAAGTTATCACTTGGTCCAAGCTTATTCTTAAAATTGTGTTTTTCTTCTTTCCAATTTTTTTATTGCATTCTTTTAAAAAAATGAATCTTTTCTTTATATGGAATCATATATTTATTATCAGTTAATTCTTATTAGAATATTTTTTATGTGAGTAGACATGTACTGACTTGTAGGTGATATACTTAGGTATATCACTGAATTTATATATAATATAATATACTAAGTAACCTAAGTATATCACCTACAAGTGATAACATTACTACGTATATCACAAGGTAAGTTTTACCTGGTAAGTATCATTAATACCAGTACTTTTCCCCAGGAAAATGATTGTTCTAATGAGAGTTGTAGTATTAATAACATACTGATATTTGATATTAATTAAAAGAAGCTGGGCTGTGGTGGGAGATGCCTTTAATCTCAGCACTTAGGAGTAGGATCTTTGAGTTTGAGGCCAACCTGGTCTACAAACGAAGTTGTAGGACAGGCAGGGCTAAACAGAGAAGGCTGTCTCAAAAAGTGAAAATTAATAAATAAATAGATGGATCGATGGATGGATGGGTGGATATATAGGTAAACAAACAAACAAACAAATAAATAATAAATAAATAAAAGAAGGAGGTTTCAGAAGGTAGATGCTTTGTTTTCAAAACCATTTTCATGCCACTTTAGCTGATACCTGTCACAGCACACTAAGGTCAATAACATATTCAATGAAGTTCAAAATAGGCAGAAAGAATGATGAGGATAATTTGTTAAATTTAAATTTATAGTATGAATCATCGAAGTCGCCTGCAACTACCCTATTTCACCTAGGAAGGAAGACAGAAATACATGCATGAAATTTCAACAAAATATCCAAAATTGCTCCTGGAATGCAATTAATAGCCTAGGGAAAATAAAAAGTGTGTGTATTTATAGAATATCCCTCTCAGAAGGTATGATAGTGAATATTGAAGATCAAGAGGATTGCAGACTATTTCCAAACATTGGAGGAAAATCATGTGTGCATAACTCTATTGCTCAGTTTGTTAGGGTTTTCTTGACCAAGGAGAAGGAAAAGAAAACATCCTGGAAGAAATAGCACTTTCTAATATTTTACTTAATTTGTGGTCAGTCAGGATGCCACAAGACCCTGAGTGAGATAGAGATGTTTATGTAGTGTTAAACACCTGTGTATCTATGTGAAATGAGTGTTTTACTTTGTAAAAATTAAAATCTGATGAGTTGAGTACATTTGTTCTTCATGCATATATTATCCTCATCCACGGTCATTGGCTTCTCACACAACTGACAATATAATCTATCAAAGGGAAACAGCTATTGCCATAAATAAGGCATCTACTTCTCTAGCTAGCATATAATTAGACTTCAACAGATAGTGACATTTTTCTCTTGGAAATAAATCACTACCAGAAATAATTGAATTAGTCAGAGGAGCACAGAGTAATGGTATGGGAGCTGTACATCTCTCAAATATCTTAGTGATGTTTCTTCTCTTGAACACATTATTATGTGGTCAATTTCTGTTAGGTTTTGTGACTCTTCTGGTAATATCTTGTGGTAACTTAGGAATAAAGGGTTACAAATGTTTCTTGTTACTTCTACCCTGCAGTCAGGGCAAAAGTGAAGGGAATACTTAAACTACTTTTTATCTTTTGTCTTCAATTGATTTAGCTAAGAAGTACTGGAGTCTGAAGCCTAGTCAGAAAGAATGGTCATATGGCCTTGCGTAGAGTAACAGAGGTAAGAAAATAAAATGCAGCATGAGAAATATTTAGGAAGAATTAATAGCTCTGTAAAAACCTCTAAGATGGGGCCGGAGAAATGACTCAGTGGTTAAGAGTTTGCTGTGCATCTAGAGGACATGGCTTCAAATCCCATGACTCATATGATGGCTCACAGCATGTGTAATTCCAGTGCCAAGGGTTCTGATGTCTTCTTGTGGTCTCCCTGGCCACAAGACATGTATTCTGTGCACATATGTGTGTGTGTGTAAATATATCTATATCTATCTATCTATCTATCTATCTATCTATCTATCTATCTATGTAAACAAAACACTTGCACACATAAAAAAATAAAGTACTATTTATAAAACATCTATGGAAACATTTTATGGAATTATGGAAGGTTACTTGTCTTATGGGTACTAAAATGTAACAAGTTTTGTAAGTATTTGAATCTTATTAAAAACCTTGAGTGAGGTTGTAGCTCAGTATTAGAGTACTAGCCTGTTCAAGGACAGGGTTCCATCCCCAGCAAAATGATAGATAGATAGATAGATAGATAGATAGATAGATAGATAGATAGATAGATAGATAGACAGATAGATAGGTAGATAGATAGATGATAGATTAGATACATAGATATATGATAGATATATAGGTATATGGATGATAGATACATAGATAGATGATAGATATACAGGTAGATAGATGATAGATGATATATATATATAGGTAGATAGATAGACAGATAGATAGATGATAGGTATATAGAGAGATAATAGATGATAGGTAGAGATAGATAGATGATAGACTATAGATGATAGATACATACATGATAGATTGATAAATAGATCTAGCAAAAGAGTCTGAAAATTAGTCCACACATATAAGGAAGATGAATGTGTAAAATGAAAACATTAACCTTAAGTGTGGTAAAAATAACACCACAGTGTATCTGAAGAAAAAAATTGTTTTCATTTAATAATAGTGGAAATAAAATGATGATACTTCCTATTTCTTTTAATGTAACTCTCACTTCCAGGCACATTTGATGTCTAATTGCATATATAACAAACAGACCACTTAAAAGAAAAGTAGAAGTCTTGTTGGAAAAAGTCGGAGTAGATGAAATTTTCTTAAAGAGGACACCAGAATTTCCATTTACCTAAGAAGTCTTAGCTGAGCAAAGAGTACTGTATTAAAATTAATAATTTATATTATTTTAAGAGACATAATTCATGGACTGAGCAGGACAGTTACACTCTAGGGGACAATATGGCATAATAAACATCTACAATGTAACCATATGTACTTTGCAATAAATATAGAAAGGAAGATCACCCAATATAGAAACTGGAAACCTAGAACATTCTCTTTGTGAAAGAAAGTAATTTAGTGGCTAAAATCCTACTTATTAGTTATTAAAGACATATAGAACTAAGATCACAGTGTAACACTATTACATACCCAACAGGATGTTTCTAATATAAAAGACATGCCTAACTCAGCTTCAATTCAAAGAGATCAATGGAACACTCTGGCTTGGTTGCTGGAAATATAAACTGATAAAGTTTATATTTCATACCTTTTAAAACTGAACATATCCAGAAATACTGAACTAGGATTCTCTTCCTTGACAGGAAAAACATATCCATATATTCATGAAACAGATTTATAATTATGTTAAATGCAATGCTGTTTATAAAAGGCAGAAACTAAATCAGACCAAATGCCCATCATGCAGGATAGAGCAAGAAATAGCTATATTTTTGAGGGAGATCTGATAGTAAACTATTTAGGTTCTATATGCCTTGTGGTCTCTGCCACAAATACTCACTTCTGAATTTGTAGTGTAAAAGAAAACTTAGAAATCTGTAGATAAATTTGCATAGCTATATTTCAACACAGTTTGATTAAAAAAGCAGGTTTATTAGATTTGGTCAATAGTTCTGTTTACTTCCGTTGGCATAAATAAATAAATGTTAAATATATAAACAGTGGATATTAGAAATCAAAGGTCACAAAGAGACTGTTGCCTACATAATAAAATATGGATGAATCTCCTGTATTGTTTTAAAGAAATCAGACCTATGAATATTCAAATTGTATGATTCCATGTATTAAGTGGCCATCTATGGTACTGAAAATCAGAAGGATGGTTTGTTTCCCTTGTGACTGAGTGAGTGTGTGTGTGTGTGTGTGTGTGTGTGTGTGTGTGTGTGTGTGTGAGTGTGTGAGAGAGACTGTGTGTGTGTACGTGTGTGTGTGTGAGTGTGTGAGAGAGACTGTGTGTGTATGTGTGTGTGTGTGTGTGTGTGTGTGTGTGTGTGTGTGTGTGTGTGTGATTTCAGTGCGGATAGTAGCTACAGCCTATATAAAAGGTCTGAACAGAGAGTTTACAATGAGTGAGTGTTATGAATAGCTAATGATATTCTCTCTCAAACTAGCTTCTGGGTAGAAATATATTTTACCTTGTGAAAATTCATCAAGCAATTCATGAAGTATTTCTGATCAGTACATATGTCTCTGTTCCATTGGGAAGGATGGTCTTAAAAAAATGGATGGTTCATACTCTTTAATCGAGTAGCAGCAGGCATTCAGGTTTCTCATATGCTAATTTAAATTTATTTCATTATGCTAGAAAAATGAAAGAAGATTAAATTACCTTTAAAATGAAACCATAAAACCAAACCCTGTCAAAAGTTCTCAACTCATACTCAATCATAAGTGAATGTAGAAATCTCCACAGCATGATTAAAAAATATAGATTGGAAGACATATTGTAATAATATTAAATGAATAAACAACGTTCTGTATTCTAATTAGACTAATAACTAATGGGAACTTGGAGGTTCTTGCATTCATTAAATTAAACTATGAAATATTAGAGGCCCCGGGTGGTGAACTAGGCCCCAGCACCATGTCTGGTTTGTCTGATTCACTATCCTGGCCTGACCCCATCTATTTCCAAAAATGGAGAAACCCAAGTCATTGGAGGTGCAGTTAGGATACCTAGAGGTCGACTGAGGAACAATCCTTAATTGTTTTGTATACATGAAGAAGCAGGAAGAGGAGACCTGTGACACCAACAGTTACAGGAACACCCAAGCCTTTTTTTAACCATCTTTTCTATATTCTGTCCTATTGCACTAACCACCAGGCAGGTCTTCTACCTTCATTGCTTCTTCAAGTTGAAGAATTTGATAGAGTAATGAGGCTCAGTCTTCTGTCCCCTGGTATCTCAGGCAACAGAACATCGCTGGGTTATGCTTGGCCTAGTTCAAGGCTATCCTACCAAAACGCAGTGGAATTTTGACAGAACTGATTTATTTTGGTGTGGGAGAACACAGGACACCATCTAGATCCAACAAGTGAACAAAATCTACAGGATTTGGATCGATTTTACAAAATGATTATAAAGTCACCTATGAGGTTTAAAAAATAAATAGAGGTTATCTATATAATGCCAAAGCCAGCATGCATTTTGGATTCCCTCATGTGATCCATTGGAGCTGTTTGCTTTCTTTCTCTCACTTACTCATAGCCTTAGTCTGTTACTATAGTTCTTCTCCCAAGATTTCTATGACCATGGTCACCTTATCCCAAATCAGCTGTCTTCTTCCAGTTTCCTTCTGAAAACATTCTGAGCTTTCTCGTGGTCCTTATTTGAAATATTTACATAGCTGCTGTTGGTATCCTTCATAATTTTATGCCTCTTAAAAGGATCATGGATGGAAAACATAAAAAAGTGAGCTTTGTACTGTAGCAAATGTCTTAAAAGAAATTCTCATTTTAGACAATTAAAATATTTATGCACAAGGAAATATAAAATATTGTGTTTTTCCTATTCTTTAGTAACTTTGAAAATAAAATGTTAAAAATGGAACAGTTTAGAGTACCGAAAAATTTGTGGACTTAGGAGAATTTACCCCTCACACAAAATTCACTAAATCACATTTAAAAATAAGATTTGGTGGGGTGTGTGAGATGACTGAGTGGGTGGAGTTGCTTGCCTTACAGGCACATAAAGCTGGAAGAAGAGAGTGTACTTTCAAAGTATTGTCCTCTGATCTCCATATGTGTGCTGTAGCACACATGCTGGTGTTCCCCCACTTATCATACACACACACACACACACACACACACACACACACACACACACACACA
>CAJQZJ010000165.1:1784625-1858123 GCA_907164525.1 Lophiomys imhausi
GTGTGTGTGTGTGTGTGTGTGTGTGTGTGTGTGTGTGTGTGTGTGTGTGTGTGTGTGTTTCTTCTCTGAGTCTTTCCTCTTCAACCTATGGCTTTGGAGCAAGTTCTGTAATTAAGAACTTTTCTGTCCTTTCCCTGGGGTTTAAAAGAGGATTTTGACTGTTGTGAACACCTTAAATTCCACAAGGGTTTTAGTATCAGATAGCGATTTCTGTAAAGACATTATGTAGGATATTGATGAGCTTTGCATTGAATTTGTGCATCAACTCATGGAGTGTGCCTTTCCATGATGGCCAGCCCTCTGATCGATGGATGTGGGTACATTTTCAGTTACTTTAATCTCTTATAAAATTTCCCCATAATGTTGTATAGTATTCAGAATATATGGTTTGCTTTCTTTACCCTAACTTATTTATAAGTAGTTTTATTTTATTTTTAAAATTTCTCTCTTTGTACGTATGTGATGTAAGTGTCCGTGTGTGTGTGCATGTGTATATATATATATATATATATATACATATATATATATATATATATGCATGTGTGTAAGCACCTGAAAGTAGAGGTAAGAGGTGAATGTCTGGTGTCTTCCTTAACACAGTGCCCCTAATTGATCATGAAGCTCGCCGATTTGCCAAACCTGAGTAGGCCTTGAGCTACAAGGATCCATCTGCCCATCCTTGCCTCTCTAGTTATAGACTACAAGTGTTGTGATGTAGATGCTGGGAATCTGAACTTACGTCCCCATGCTTGAACAGCAAGCACTTTACTCACTAATCTATTTTTCTCAGCACCCAGTTTGAATGCTATTTTTAACTTGTTTGGAACTGTATTTCAATTGCTTTCCTCATTGGCCTTCCAGTTTGCTTACTGCTACTGAATACAAATGCATTCAATACTTGTACAATGAGCACAATGCAACTACCTACCCAGTTTAATCGCTGTTTTTGTTGATTTCTTATGATTATATATACACACAATTATACCATCAACATCTTGCTTCTTCTTTTATATGTGGTATTCACTTCCATTCATTTTCTTTATTAATTCCCCTGACTATAACTTTTAAGAGAATATATAATGAAGCTGGTGAATAGAGACAGCCTTGCCTTGTTCATAACTTTAGAAGGAACATATTCACCATTAAATATAATATTAGCTGTGAGTTTTGTTTCTAGTAGATTTTTTTTTCAAGTTGAAAATTTCCCTTTCTAGTCTAAACTTTTAGATTGTTCAGCTGATTTTTCCCTATTCATGACGGAATGTTGCATTTTGTCTGATGCTTTTACTCTGTGTATTTCAATGATACCTTGACAGATTTTTATATTAATATGGGATAAGACATTATTTGTAGTTGAATGTCATTTTCATAAAAAGGCCAGATAGATGTAAAATAATCATTGTATTAATTTCTCTGTGAAAACCAGAAAAGGTACCTACCTCCACCTTTCTACAAAAAAGAGGGAACCATGAAAAGGAGTTGCATCTATTCACTCTAAAGCCTATTGCTTCAGTACTTTGATGAGGAGCTGTGCAAATGTGCAGTGACCACTTCATTTCAGACAACATTGATTTCCCTGAGCACATGATTAGATGTCACTAATAGAAATTTTAAAATATGAACTGCTTAACTATTTTTTTTCTTGTTCTACACAGGTCATGGTACTATACCAAGGCACTTTAAATAAGAAATGCTTACCAAAAAATTTGAATTATTAGCAATATGGTTGGCAGGTGTTTAAGGAAGGAAGAGATTGATATGGTGGTATTCTAATCCACTGGGTTTAACATTTCCAATAAGTTCCAATGACACTGAGAATGTGTTTTGTCCGAGTGTGTAATCCCTCATCATGTCATCAATAATTAGGCTAGTTTGATGATATACTTTTTGGTTACTTTGCTTCCTTGTACTTGTGATTTTCTCACCTCTACAGTTTACAAATCTCTGTTCAAGCTCCTCCTATACAAAGTCAAATTTACATGTCTTGAGACCTCAATAATAAATAAAACAAATTTCATGTGACTAGCCAATTACATAGGATGACTTCAAATGAATGAAGACATAATGGTGACATCACACTTCTCTTAAGTACTACTAAACTTTGGGGCTCAGTTTGCAAAGTGATGGATGTAGACAGAAGGACACCATAAAGCTCCTTCCTTGAGAGAGGGTCTAGAAAATTTTCACTTTTCTATCCCCATCTATATATTTCTTTCTCTCATATCGGTATGCTTGTATTTTCCAACATCATTTTTAATAATAGATGCATAATGACATTTTCTTAAATAATATGCCTCATAATATCTTGTGAACTTATACTGACCTTTACCCTTCTGGTTGTGATTGGTGTTGGCATACAGCTGAGTACCTAAAAGTAGTAGGTAAGGTACCTAAAAAGGTAGTCCTTCATGGCAACAAGCCTCTGGGAATACAGAGAGAACCAGTAATCCCTGATGGCTGCCAGCCTCTGGTAGTCCCTGATAGCTGCTGCTCTCAGGTGGTCCCTGACGGCTGCCGGTCTTTGGGATTTCAGGTAGAGGTGGCATCCAGGAAATGCAACATGCAGGGCAGAGGACAAGCCACACCACTGCTGCCTTTGCCCTGGTGGGACCCCGCCAACAAGGAATTGGGGGAAGGGTCTCACCTGGTGATCCCTAGTATCTGCCAGTCTCTGGATAGAGATGGCACCCTGGAAATTGATCAAGGAGGGCATGGGGCAGACAACACCACTGCTGGCTTTGCCCTGGTGTTATCCATTTTTAAGACAATAAAGTACTAATCATGGTAGACCTAGACATAAACAACGGTAGCCTTTGTATTTTTTCCAATAGAAAATGTCTGAATCATATTTCCATTACTTGTGAAATATACTTATCATGGTACTCTTTGTAAATGAGAGCAAGATTATAATATTCATTAGGTATAAATTAATGCATTCCTTATTTTGTTAGTCCTACTAATACATAATGGTATAGCATATATCAATCCAGAAAAAAATGAAGGTATGGGAAAATATTAAAATAACCTTTAATTTAGGATAAAATATCTTGTTAAAAAGTTTACATAAACTTATAATTTAAATGAACATTTATTTCCATGCATGTGTCATACATTATTTTATTTGAAAAGGATTGTAATAGCTATTGACTGTCCTCTGTAGATATGATTATCAATATTTTAACAGATTCTTCTGGAGATTTTACAGATATGAGGTAACTAGCATATTGCTGAGAAACAGGCCATTTATTTGGAATGTTCTTTTAGTATTTCTGTAATTTCTATAAGAAATTCCATTTACTAACTCTATACAGACTGCAACTTTGATCCACAGTTTCTAGCTGAGTGAGAATAGTATAATCACTCTTAACTTTATATTACTGTACTGTAATCTGATATTTCTCCTTTCTCTAGGATATTTGGATATCCTTAATTGAATTGAATATTTATCTCTGGTATTGATCTAATTTTATTTTTCTCTGATGTAGTTACTATTATTTTACTTATACTTTCTGATATCATTAATATCTATTATGAAGATTCAAAATCAGAAAGTCATTTTAGTTTATTTATTTATTACTTCAGGTTACATCTACATCGTAGTGTCCTCTTTTCACCCCTCCCAGTCCAGCCCTCCCACCCTCTATCCCCTATCCCTTCCATTCCACTCCTCTGGAGTGGAGTGTCCCTACATAACAGTCCCCCACCCCAGTTCAGCAGTCATATGAGGGCCAAGAGCCTTCTCATACACTAGGGTTTAGTTTTATCTGCTTTCCTTTTTATATATGTCTTTTATATCAAGAAATGTTATAATTTTCCTCAGAATTCATAAGTATATTCCTCTCTACCTTCTTTCTTTCCTGTAGTAGAAAATATACTCATATAAAACTTAGGAAATATTTGATATTTACACAATGACATATTGCATATGATACATTGATGATTTATATATGAATATAGACCACATTCTCATAGAGCTGTTTCCCAAACAAACATATGAAGATCTTAAAGAAAACTAACTCTGGAATACATTTAGGTTTCTAATTGTTAAAAATTCAAATGCCATTTAACAATTTGTAATCTCTAACCTAAATAACAGGTATCTACAACCCATCAAATGACCAAAGAGGAGAAAATCACCTACCCCACTTTCTGGGGATGGGACATCACTCTCTTAAAATTACTTCCTGTTGACTTGGGTCATAGGAAACCTTTTTGGGGCCCAAATAAGAATGGAAAAGTGGTTAAGCATGTTAGTAGAATTATTTGATGTTCAGTCCTTTTATGCACAGCTATTTAAATGTCCTCAGAAGTTTGTAGTCAGAGGCTGAACTTCAAAGCTTTACTGAAGTCTTGGCTGGAACAGTCTGTGGGGCTGAACAACCTTAGCAATTTTGAGTTGTGGTTGTAGATTTTTGATGGAACAGCCATTGAAGAAATCTGCAAGGCTGGATCATCTGGGCTACTTGTCTTCTTTGGTATCTGATCTCTTTTCTTCTGAGGTTTCAGTTGTCCAGTTGTTCCTGGACTCCTTAGATGGATGCTTTTAATGTATGCCTTTTTATCTTCTATGTAGGGGGATATAGACATAATATAGGAATGATAAAGGAAAAGGGATAGATTATTGAATATGCTCTTATATCTTTGTATATTGATACAAAATTAAGATTATATTTGACTACATCAGTATTGATCTTTGTATATTGATACAAAATTAAAGTTAACTCTTTTTAAGGTATTGTACCTAGGTAATGTTTAAAAATGAAAGGTGAAGTTTGGCCTTTTGTTAGCAACTGTCATAAACTGTTAGGATAATTAAGAAATGCAAACTAATAGTCACTCAAGCATGTCATTTTGTTAGGTAGTAGGTTAGTCTATCACTGTTGTTTTCTAAGTTAATCAGAAATCA
Source organism: Lophiomys imhausi (assembly GCA_907164525.1). Lineage (NCBI taxonomy): Eukaryota > Metazoa > Chordata > Mammalia > Rodentia > Muridae > Lophiomys > Lophiomys imhausi. The sequence goes on from CAJQZJ010000165.1 coordinate 1,789,532, forward strand.
ATTTGCTAAGAGACAAGCAACATTTGCTTATCCAAATATATGGAAATAGACAGGTGGTCTTCAAAAACTTCAAGAGATCTGTAGAATATGGCATTCAAAGATGCTTTCTCAACTTAAGATTTTTTTGATATTGAGACATGTCAGCTCCTGATAGCCCCCCCCCCATTCTACTCCAAGTAGATGATGAGCATCAAATCATCTCCAATTGAATATGGTTGCATTAGTGGTAAGCTTTCTTGGCACTGGGCAAGAAAAATCCCTTGCTTCAACTGTAGACAGACTGCTGTCCAAAAAGGATAAAACTTGAAGCAGGTAAGTGTACAACAGGGTAGGCAAGTCCTTCATAATTCCTGCTTTACAATTAATGTGTGTCAGAGAAATGGGGCCAAAAGGCTGAAGATAGATGCTCTAATGTATGAAGAGAAATTGGGGACTGTCCAAACAGCCAGTTGTCTGTCATTTCTTAGTTTTGGAAGCTGCTGTCCCTGAATTTCCTGTATAATCAGATATATTTATCCTACTCAGGTCTCTGATGTGGTTGATGACTAGATATTTATAGTCTCATAGTTAAATTTTGAGTTGTTTAGGAATTAAGAGGGTTTTCTGGATCTAATAAGATGTTTTTAAGTTGGTGGTGCAAGTTAGGATGGAAGCTGAGTTGGATATAAAACTTTAAACTCATGGAGATGTGTGCAGAGTACAATGTTAAAGTCAATTCCAGATACATATGGACTGGACATTGGGAATATATGTTATGGCTTATAGTTTTTATAATCGTGGCCTAATTATTCTTGCTGTTTTGTATTGTATTTGTTGTTATAAGAGAAAGAGCCATTTGTTGGACTTAGAGGGGGAGCTGTTTGGGGGAAAAGATATACCTTAAAAAATAAAAGGAAGCAGATGGGGGGATTTGAGGGGGAAGAGGGTTGAGGGTGGGATTAACAGCCTGCCAGCATAAAATATAAGAAAAGAGATGATTTAATGAAAACATTTAAAAGCATGTGGTGGGTCATGCCTTTTTCACTCCCAATTTGAAGCCTTACCAGAAGGAGGAGGAGGAAGAGGAGGAGGAGGAGGAAGAGGAGGAGGAGGAGGAGGAGGAAGAGGAGGAGGAGGAGGAGGAGGAGGAGGAGAGTAGTTAAAAATATGATACATATATAGATTCTAGGCAACTTGCTCTTCATAACAGATCCCTTAGCAAGTGGAAGGAGTCAGGTGGGCTCTGTCACGGACTCTGTTGCCTGTTAGTGGAACACTTTACTCTAGCTTGGCTGGCATGACAGTTCCCAGTGCAAGAGGAACTTAGCCCTCATGTGACCCATGAACTGAGGGGAGCTGATATCTTGGGGACTGCCTCACCTGAGGAGAAGGAGAGGAAGGAGATGGGAAGAGGGTAGAAGGGTGAGACCAGGAGGGGAGGAAGGAGGGGGCTGTGATTGAGATGTAATAAATAAAAATATTTTTTTTAATGTACTTCATTCAGAAACAAACAGAAGTGAATGTTGGAACAGAGGTGTTTTTACTTAGTATAATGAACATTTCTTCAGCTCACAAAATGAGAAAGAGGGGCAGTATGGCATGGTTCTGCTACTTGCAGTTGAACTGGAAGAAAACTTGTGAAACATGTTATTGGGAAGGGTTTTGTGCTATGACAGTTTGTAAAATCTTTAATTAGAAAAAGTTTTTTTTTGATATGACAGAGCCCCATCAGGGAATCTCTGATCCTTGAAAACTGTCTACATACCAGGTATGAAAAAAGAAAGCCTAGAGTGCCATGCAACTGAGAGAACAACCAGAAGAGAGGAGATGGTTGACTCAACAAACTTCATAATAGTACCCTGGAAAACAGAAAATTCATGGCATGAATTCATCAAATATTGTAGGTTTATAATGGTCTGTAAAGATTACTTAAAAATTCTTCCAATATAGTAAAATGAAAGAAAGCCAAAATGTATAAGGTAGCACCAATATGTTATATAAAGTTTCATGGTATCTCTGCCTCCCTTTTTATTTTGTTTATTTTAATTTTGCTTTGGGGGTCACGGATGTAGCTCCATAAGTAGGGTGCTTCCTTAGGAAGCGAAGGCCCTTTATACTCCCCTAGGACTACAGAAGAGCTGATTGTGCATTACTACAACACCAGAACTCCAGAAATAACATGGAGAAGGATCAGAAATTAAATGTCATACCTAGCTACATAGAAACATCAAGGACATCCTAGAATAAATGAGAGTATGTCCCCTTTACCCCAAAATAATAATCTTGTCATAAAAAGAAACTTTAGCAATTTTATTATCACCTCAGGTTTTTCCATAATTATATTGGGACCAAAATAATGTTTATTATGAAAATGATGTAAACAGGCAGGTGATCATTTGGAAATTTGAGAAAAAAAACATGACTCTTAATAATTTAATATAGCATTATATGACAATATTGGAAATATACCTTTTTCAAAAATGATTAAAAATGAACTTTAATTCTCAAAGGCAATGGGACTGATTAATAGTGAGAGTGTCAACTTTCATCATTTTTCAGAGGCTTAACTAGTTTTAGTGGATTGTACTACTGTGAAATAATCTCTGTAATATTTATGAGTAAGTTTCTCTATATTGAAGAATATAAAACTAACTATTTGTGCATCTGCTCTGGACTATGCTTTTAATGAGGGCTATCTGCACTTTCTATTTGATATGTAAGTTAGTATTCAACAAATTTCAAAATGAATGGAGAACTCTTATCAATCAAGAACTATATTTTGAAATTATTAACAAACTCATGGCTAAAATACAAAACATATTCTATGATTTTGACGTAAAAATTTTGAAGACTAAAATAATATAATATCGTATGTATATATGTTATAAAATGTTGAAACAACATAATCTCAATGATGACCTGTGCTAAGATAGATATAGGCTTGGATATTTTCACATTAAATTGCCATTTAAAGTTAAAATTATAAAATGTCCTAAACTCAACTAGGTACAGTATTTCAGGAAGCTTTTGTAGGAGTAGTTTTCCATATGACTTTCTCCAGCCTAGTGCCGGTCATCACTCCCTGTACTTCCTTTATTACTGTCCCCACCACCCACTCAATTAAACCCTTGGTACTTTGTTATTCTCCTTTCCCCACTCGTAAGATTGTATTCCATCTCTACTCTTTTAAATTCTCCATAGCCCCCTATTAATCCTGACCTCTTTGCATACTGAAAAGAACACATAACTTCGATATATGGGAGAAAACTCATAATATTGTTTTTCTGAGCCTAGGATATGTTACTCAGAAAATATTAGTTTCCAGCTCTATTTAATAGTAAATTTCATTTTTCTTAACATCTGAGTAATATTCTGTTGTGTGAATGTACCACATTATAATTATTTGTTCAACCATATATTGGCATCTAGGCTGTTTCTATTTCTTGGCTATTACAAACAGAGCATCAATGAACATGGATAAGCAGGAATCTCTATAATTAGGAAATAGAGCCTTTTGGGTAGATATTTAAGGCTGGTTTAGTTGGTTCTGTGAAAAATCTGATTCTAAATTCGTTGAAGAGCCTACACAATGATTCCATATGGGCATGACCAGTTTGTACTCTCACCATCAGTGAATAATTATTCCTCTTTTCCTATGTTGTCAGTATTATTTATTATCATTTTTTTGTTTTATGTTTTTGTCTTAGCCATTCTGTCTGGGGTAACATGAATTCTAAATGTAGTTCTGTCTTTCCTGATGTCTAAAGTTTTGAAAAATATTGTAAGTCATTTGTCTTTCATCTTTTGAGAGCTCTTTGCTTAGTTCCTGCCCAAATTTCAATTTGTTTATATACTTATTTATTTAGTTTTACTGTTTATTTATTACTTCAATTTACATCTTCATCCGCTCCCTCCACCCCTCCTGGCCCCACCCTCTCACCCTCCCACCCTCTCCCTCTTCTCCCACCTATCCTACTCCTCTCATGTGGGGTGCACTACTATCAGTACCCTTCAGTTCAGCAGTCATATGAGGGCTAAGAGTTTCCTCTTGCACTGGGGGCCTACATGGCAGCTCCACTAGGGCAAAGTATTCCACCAATAAGTAACAAAATCTATGCACCTGCTTTTCAGTCTGTTGGTTGTAGGATAGTTGTCCTGTACTATATGGCTAAAATCCAGTTACAAGTGAATATATGCCATGTGCATCTTTCTGGGTCTGGGTTAGCTCACTCAGGATGAGCTTTTCTAGTTCCATCCATTTGGCAGCAAATTGCATGATTTCCTTTTTTCTGATGGCTGAGTAGTATTCCATTGTGTAAATGTACAACATCATTTTTTTCCATTCTTCAGTTGAGGGACATCTGGTTTGTTTCCAGTTTCTAGCTATTACAAATAAAGCTGCTATGAACATACATCAGGAGTTGTCCTTGTGGATTGGTGAGGAATCATTTGGGATTCTCAGAAGTGGGTGGCTGGGTCTTGAGGTAGAACTATTCCAAGTTTTCTAAGGTATTGCCAGACTGATTTCCATAGTGGTTGTACAAGTTTACATTTCCACCAGTAATGGAGGAGTATTCCCCTTTCTCTACAACCTCACCAGCATGTGCTGTCATTTGAGTTTTTGATCTTAGCCATTCTGACAGGTGTGAGATGGAATCTCAAAGTTGTCTTGAGTTGCATTTCTCTGATGACTAAGGATGCTGAGCATTTCTTCAAGTGTCTCTCAGCCATTAGGGATTCTTCCTTTGTGAACTCTATGTTTAGCTCTGTTCCCCATTTTTTGATTGGATTATTTGGTTTCTTGGTGTTTTATTTATCGAGTTCTTTATACATTTTGGATATTAGCCCTCTGTCAGGTGTGGGGTTGGTAAAGTTACTTTCCCAATCTGTGAGCTGATGTTTTATTCTAATGACAGTGTCCTTTGCCTTACAGAAGCTTTTCACTTTCACCTTTTATTGATCATTGGTCTTAGAGCCTGAGCTATTGGTGTTCTGTTCAGGAAGTTGTCACCTTTGTCAATGAGTTTGAGGATTTTCCTCACTTTCTCTTTTATTAGATTTAGTGTGTCCAGCTTTATGTTAAGGTCTTTGATCCACTTGGACTTAAGTTTTGTGCAAGGTGATAAATATGGGTCTATTTGCATTCTTTTACATGTTGACATCCAATTAGACCAGCACCATTTGTTGAAGATGCTGTCCTTTTTTCATTGTATGGTTTTGGCTTCTTTGTCAAAAATGAACATAGTATGGATTTATTTCTGCATCATTGATTTGATTCCATTGATAGACTGGTCTATTTCTATTCCAGAACATTATCGTTTTTATTATTATTGCTCTGGAGTATAGTTTTAAATCAAGGGTAGTGATTCCTTCAGATGATTTTTTATCATACAGGATTGATATAGCTATTCTGGACTTTTTATTATTCCATATGAAGTTGAAAATTGTTCTTTCACTGTCTGTAAAGAATTGTGTTGGTATTTTGATAGGAATTGCATTGAATCTGTATATTGCTTTTGGTAGGATGGCCAGTTTTATTATGTTGATCCTACCTATCCATGAGCATGGGAGATCTTGCCATCTTTTGATGTCTTCTTAAATTTCTTTCTTAAAGGACTTGAAGTTTTTGTCATACAGGTCTTTCACTTGCTTAGTTAGAGTTACCTCCCAGGTATTTTATATTGTTTGTGGTTATTGTGAAGGGTGTTGTTTCCCTGATTTCTCTCTGGGCCCATATATCTTTTTTATGATGAAGGGCTACCAATTTTTTGAATTAATTATCATCTAGGCACCTTATTGAAGGTGTTTATCAGTTGTAAGAGTTTTCTGGTGGAACTTTTGGTGTCACTTATGTATACTATTATATCATCTGTGAATAGGGATACTTTGACTTTTTCTTTTCTTTTCTTTTTTTAAAGATTTATTTATTTATTTATTTAGTTTTTCGAGACAGGGTTTCTCTGTGTATCCCTGGCTGTCCTGGACTCACTTTGTAGACCAGGCTGGCCTCGAACTCACAAAGATCCGCCTGCCTCTGCCTCCCAAGTGCTGGGATTAAAGGCGTGCGCCACCACCGCCTGGCACTTTGACTTTTTCTTTTCCAAGTTGTATCTCCTTGATCTCCTTTAGTTGTCTTATTGCTCTAGCTAGAACTTCAAGTAGTATGTTGAAGAGATATGGGGAGAGTGGGAATCCTTGCCTTGTCTCTGATTTTAGGAGAATTGCTTTGAATTTCTGTCCATTTAATTTGATTTAGGTTAATGGTTGGCTGTATGTCGCCTTTATTATTTCTAAGTATTGTCCTTGTATGCCTGCTCTCTCCAGGACTTTTAGCATAATGGGTGTTGAATTTGGTCAAATGCTTTTTCAGCATTTAGTAAGATGATCATGTGGGTTTTTTTCTTTCAATTTGTTTATATGATGGATTACATTGATGCCTTTTAGTATATTGAACAATCCCTGCATTCCTGGGATGAAGCCTACTTGATTATGGTGTATGATACTTTTGATGTGTTCTTGGATTTGGTTTGTAAGTATTTTATTGAGTATTTTCATGTCTATGTTCATGAGGGAAATTGGTCTGAAATTCTCTTTCTTTGTTGGGTCTTTGTGTAGTTTAATTATCAGGGTGACTGTGTCCTCATAGAATGAGTTTGGCAGTGTACCTTCTGTTTCTATTTTGTGGAAGAGTTTATAGAGTATTGGTGTTAGCGCTTCCTTGAAGGTCTGGTAGAATTCTGAGCTGAAACCATCTGGCCCTGGGCTTTTTTTTGGTTGGGCGACTCTTTCTTCATGACTATTTCTATTTCCTTAGGGCTTATAGGACTGTTTAATTTGTTAAGCTGATCTTGATTTATCTTTCATTGCTGGAATCTATCAAGAAAATTGTCCATTTCACTTAGGTTTTCTAATTTTGTGGAGTACAGGTGTTTGAAGTAAAAGCTAAATATTCTTTGTATTTCCTTGATGTCTGTTGTTATTTCTGCCTTTTCATTACTGATTTTGCTGATTTGGGTATTTCCTCTCTGCCTTTTAGTTAGTTTGGCTAAGAGTTTGTCTATTTGTTGATTTTCTTTCAAATAACCAACTATTGGTTTGTTGATTGTTTGTATTGTTCTTTTTGTTTCTAAGTTGTTATTTTCAGCCCTAAGTTTGAGGATTTCCTGCCATTTGCCCCTCTTGGGAGTGTTTGCTTCTTTTTTTCTAGCTCTTCCAATTCTGCTGTTAAGTTGTGAATATGAACTGTCACAATGTTCTTTTTAAAGGCACTTAGTGCTGTGAACTTTCCTCGTAGTAATGCTTTCATTGTGTCCCATAGGTTTGGGTGTGTTGTGCCTTGGATTTTACAAAGTCTTTGATTTCCTTCTTTATTTCTTCCCTGTCCCAGTAGTCACTGAGTAGAGAGTTGATAAGTTTCCATGAACGTGTAGGCCTTTTGTTATTTCTCTTGTTGTTGAAGTCTAGCTTTAATCCATGATTGTCTGATAAGATGCAAGGGGTGATTTCAATTTTCTTGTGTCTGTTGATGCTTGCTTTGTGTACGACTATATGGTCAGTTTTGGAGAAGGTTCCATGTGGTGCTGAGAAGAAGGAATATTCTTGTGTTTGAATGAAACTTTCTGTAGATATCTGATGGTGTGCTGACTAGCAATTTTAGAAGCGCGAACCTGGGTGGGCTCACTCAGCAAACCCAGGGACTATAAAAGTCCTTATGCTAGACTTCCAGACACTTAAAAAAGCAGAACAGCCAGACTGGGGAACAGGAGCACGTCATACGGAGAAGAGCTAGTGAGTTTGAGCCATTCTAGACCCCAGCTGGCTGTTCTGACCTCCAGACAGATGACCTCACCAGCTTCCTGAGCCCCCAGCTTCCACACAGTATTGCCATCACCCAAAAGAGGACTAGTAGAAGATGTGGTAGGTCTTTTTTGTTTGTTTGTTTGTTTTCTCATTTCCTTGGGTGTAGTTATCTTTTCTGGGTTGGAATCTTCCTTTTAGGATCTACTATAGAGCCAAATTTGTGGATAGATATTGTTAAATTTGGTTTTGTTATGGAATATCTTGTTTTCTCTGTCTGTGTTGATAGAAAGATTTACTGGATATAGTAGTCTGGGCTGGCACCTATGTCCTTTTAGGATTTGTAGGATATCTGCCCAGGCCTTTCTGGCTTTTAGAATTTCTGAGGAGAAGTCAGATGTAATTCTGATGGGTCTGCCATTATATGGTACTTCACCTTTTCTCTTAAAACCTTTAATATTCTTTCTTTTTTCTGTATATTTTGAATTTCAATTATTATGTGGTGAGATGAATTTCTTTTCTGGTCTAATCTGTTTGGTGTTCTGTATGCCTCTTAGAACTTTACTGGTATCTCTTTCTTTAGGTTTGGGAAATTTTCTTCTATGATTTTGTTGAAAATATTTCCTAGACCTTAGAATTGGGAGTCTTCTCTTTCATCTATGCCTGTAATTCTAGGTTCTGTCTTTTCATTTAGTCCTTGATTTCTTGGATGATGTGGGTGAGGAATTGTTTAGATTTCTCATTTTCTTTGCTTGTTTTACTATTTTCTTCAATCAAGTCTTCCATGCCTGACATTCTGTCTTCCATCTCTTGTGTCCTATTTTTGATACTCATGCCTGTAGTTCCTGTTCTCTTTCCTTGGTTTTTCCCCTCCAGGATTGTTTCTGCTTATGTTTTATTTATTGCTTCCATATTCAATTTCAAGTCTTGACCTGTTCTATCCATTTCCTCCTCCAAGTTGGCTATCTTTGCCTACAAATCTTTCATAGCCTTGTCTGTTTCCCATTCTTGTTTGACTGAGTTAGCTTGGAGGTTAATGGAATTCTCCATTGCTTTCTTTTGTAAAATTGTGGATTCTTTAAATTCTTTAAGGGATTTATTTTGTTCTTGTAAGGCCTCTCTCATTTTCCAAAGTATAGATTTGTCATCATTTTCACGTGTTTCATGTGTGGTGTGATGGTCAGGTTTTGCTGTACTAACACAGCTGAATTTTGTTGGAATCATATTTTCCTGAATTTTGTCAGTTCTGTTCTGTCACTGGCCTTTAGCCCTCTGATTGTCCTTACCTGTTTGTTCCTGGGACCTTCTGGACTCAGTGCCAAGGAGGGAGCTTTGGTATAGAAGTTGTATAATCTTGGTGATCTATAGCTCTCCACAGGCTGGATGGAGCCTTGTGTTGGGGGCTGCTTCTCACTGGGCCTCCCAGAGCTCACCCCTTCCTTTGTGTCGCAATTTTGAACTCAGGTCAGGGGTTGGGGTGGGATGTGTTATTCTCACCTGCAGGTTCTTGAGATCCTGCTGTTCTTCCTAGTGATGTTGGTGGGGGTTGGCAGATCATAGACTGTAGGCTAAAACTGCAGTTCCCCTGTGGCTTCTGTGTCAGGACTGTGATTGTGGACTTCCCAAGCTGTTCTCAGGGGGATTCAGGGAAGCTCAACTGCCTTTTTCCAGTCAAACACTGTGGTCCAGACCAGCCTGCCTAAGCCAGGGTAGCTTCTGACAATTTCCTTGTAGCTAAGACATCAGGTCAGGACCATGGTTGTGGTTCTCCCAGGATGCCTTCAGGGGATTCTCAATTTCAGCCTGTGTCTGTGAGAAGCACTGTGGTCCGGTGATGCCCACTCACTGTGGCAGCACACAATGATCTAGAACTGCTTTACTGCTCCAGACCCAGATCTCTATGCTGTAGACTAAGGCTGTAGACTGAGTGCACTGCCGACGTGGGCACAGGCAGGGAGTTCCAATATGGAGTTCACAAGGTGACTACAGCACTTAGACCCAGGAGAGGCTCAGCTGTGATTTTCCTGCTAGAAGTGCTGTGTTCCAGAGCAGCCTGTCTCGGTTGGCAGGGCTTCTAACAGTTTCCCTGTAGCTAGGGTGTCAAGACTGTGGTTATGGTCCTCCCAGGCTACTCTCAGGGGGGGTCTCAGGATCAACCTGTGCTTCTCTATCAGAAATTCTGTGGTCCAGTGCAGTAAAGCAGCTTGCCATGCCCAAATTTCTAATTGGGTTGTTTATTTTCTTGATGCTTAGTTTAATGAGTTCATTGTTTATACTAGATATTAACCCTCTGTCAGTGGTATATCTTGTAAATATCTTTTTCCATTCTATAGGCTACTTTTACGCTCAAATGATGAGTATTTTGTAAAAGTATGGTGATCTGCAACAATATTATGTACAGTGATATAGTGAATGGAAGTTAAACACCTACCTCATAGTCATACTCTCTCCACACAATTCTGAGTTGAACTAACTAGGCAATAGGAAGCCACTCAGAAGCCAGGTCTCCCTTAATGAGTCCTGACTCCTTCTGCCAGCTCCCTGTGATCATGGTTCAAAACTTGCTGGCAGGACAACTTTAACAATAAAAATAACCTCACTTTTATTCAACCTGAGACTTGTACTTATGACTGACAAAATAGTGGTATAGTTTGTAGCAGGACATACTGAGCTTCACACCAACACACTGACTTGGCTCTTTCTTGCTCTGGACCTGAACTCTCTTTGCAGCTGTTGGGACCACACCTAGGTTTCCAGAATGTATATACAGCATCACCATAATTACCCTAACCAAGCATAGCAGCTTCTTATGATGAAGCTGTGTATCCTCTGGAACCAAATGTTCTGCCTTGAACAGAGGAGCCTATGTTGTATATAAGTAATATAATGGAAGTTTTTGATTTTCCTGTCATCGAATCACATTCCATTTTCCCATAACATGACTTTATTGCCTCCTAAAATCATCCGAAGTCTAAGTACTTCTGATAAGACTTCCCCATTCAAGGACTAGTTCAGGTATAGACTTTATCTATAAACCAACCATACTGCTCAGAGCCAAGAAGATACAATTTCATTTTTTCTGTTGGACACTTTTGTAATTTTAAAAGACTTCTCAGCATCATTTGTGGAGAGCTAAATGAGTAGCATCTACCTAGGCTGTTGTTCCTTTAACTCTTGATTTAAAGCAACCAGTGGATTTAGAGTTATTATAAACTAATTTTACCATCCTATCATCTGTTCAAAAACATGCAAAACAAGGATAGTGGGATTATGTGGTGTCCAGCATGAAAGCTTCCTGTTCAGTCACACTGGAATTCTTGGATTTTCTGAGCATACTGCCCAAAACAAATATTTATACATACCACTATTCTTTTTTTCTGTTTTTTTCTTTCATAGACAATGAATAAAAAGCCATCAATGTCCAGACAGTAGGATATCATGCTGAATTATTTTCAACTGTTTCTTACTTTTAAGAACTGTATTTGTGATTCAGAAAAAAAATAGCAAAGCATAATGAGATGCATTTATAAAGCTGCTATGATAAAAATCATTAATTTTATGCTAACCTAAAAACTTGATTTTTTTTTAATTTTAAAAAGTAATACAAAATCTTGATAGAACAGATCTGATGCAGTGATCTGTTATGTATTCTAAATGTTAATTAATTACTCCCTGAGGCCTGCTTGCTGTCTGCTCCTTTACTTGCTAACTATTGTCTCTGATTGTTTGAGTAAATGCTTAGGCCTGAGATTGGGCAAAGAGAGAGGTAGGTGGGGCTAAGGTGTGTGGGCTTGGGAAGCAGAGAGAATCATGGGAAGAAGGAGCCAGGCAGGAAGAAGAAAGACATAACGGGGTAAGTAGAAGAAGATTGTTCCACGTGTCCTGAAATATCAGCATAGCTGATAATAACAGTCCAAGAGAACATATGTATATATGGGGTTTTATTTCAGGGAATAGAATAAGCTATCTTAGATGAGGAAAGATTGCACAATCCAGGCAAAAGCTTGGATAAAATTCATCAGGTGTCTGTATGTGCTCATTTATAATTGAGGGTTAAGGACTAACACTGCAGACCAATTAATTGTAATTTACCAATTTACCTCTACACAGATCATACATTTCCTAGATAACAAACTTCTAAATTGTGTGTGTGTGTGTGTGTGTGTGTGTGTGTGTGTGTCTGTGTGTCTGTGTCTTCAAAACTGGTTGCTTACTAAGTCAAAATTGCTGAACAATCATTATTTAGGGCTATTATTATCTTTTTTTCCCAACTGTACTTAAATATTGTTGACTCTTACTCTTGCCCATGATTTTATGTAGGTGTCTGATAGTAGGTAGGTGAAAGAGTAGCCTATTCAACATTCTGAAGTGTATTCAATCATGACTTACTCTAATATTTGAGATATCAGATGGAACATATTAAAATAACATTTGAACAAAATACGTAAATATTGCCAGTGCCCTAAAATTTCTCTTAAACATACTCCGTATATTCAAGCATTTGAACAAGACAAGCCATCAGGCAAAGGTATAATAACAACACAGACCTCAATCTGGAGCCAAATTTTCACAATTGTGTGTTTCCTACAGGTCTTGAATTCTTTCTTTAGCTTATATTTAAACACACATACCTCAAACCATCACTTCCTCCCAAACTCAAGCTGCAACACAGAATTGAACCTGCTTGTATTTCTCTAGGTCTTTTATCTACCCAGTAGGTGAATTTGGCACTGATTTTTGTGGACACTGAAATGCACCTATTTACATACTATTTACTTCAGCTTTTACTGTTGAATAAGTCATGTTGCTCATTTTTTGGAGTGTAGTCTTTTCATTTCTTCCCCTAAGATCTCCTCAGTAGTTCTTAGTACTCCCTCCAGGTTTAGATTTAATTATGAGAAAAATAGGAACAAATGAGATGTACTTAGAAAGTTAAAAGACTCACTTCCAAATCTGACTCAAGTGAAAATTAAAGGAAAGTGTCTCTACAGCCTCTCATAATGAACTGTGTGTGTTTATGCATATTACAACACACTCAATACACAGCACTTATATGTATTTTAAAGTAAATAAATTGGGGGTTAGGGTGCCAGCTCATTCAAGCACTTGCTTACTTCTTATGTAGTAGGACATGAGCTCAGCCGCCAGTATAAAAAGCCAAGAAAGGTGGCATGTAACTGTCACCTAGGCAGGAAGCCTAAGGATTACTGACTGATTAGCATTCGAGCTGAATCAGTGAGTAGTACCTTCAGTGAGAAACCTTGTCTCAAAAATAAAGTAGAGAACTGTAGAAGAAGTCACCAAAGGTCACCAAAGATTAACTTCTGACCTCTGGATGCACATGCACACACAGAAGTGCATAAGGCCTCAGCTCACATACATGTGCACATATACAAACATGACCACATACATACAAAAAAATTAAACACTGAAAAGTAAATTGACCTTTTAATAGAAATAAAAGAGCTCAAGTTCTTTGAAAAATATTATGAGTTTGTTTTTGGAAAACTGTATTTTCCGAATTAGCTCTGTATAATTGTTTTCAAATATGGTGAAAAATTGTATGCAGAATTAATGTCTAAATAAGATAGCAAACGTTTTATGCTAAAATATATGAATAACACCTATCAACTATTTATTACTTTCTCTTTTATTGGTAAACTCAAAACATTTACCAATTGCTATTCCCTCTAGCCAAAAGCTATGAAGTTATGATAAAAATAGTTACACATATATGTAACAAAAATCAGATCTTTAACAGAATTTCAGTATAGGAGGGGCTGATGAGATTCTGCTTCAAACCCTGACTGAAGAGGCTACTTGGCTGGAAGGCTTTAAATTAGTAATGGCCAATCTACTCCTATAAAATAAAATCTGGGAGATATGGTCTCCAGTCTTGAGCATAGCTAAGCTGAGTGTGTGTGTGTGTGTGTGTGAGAGAGAGAGAGAGAGAGAGAGAGAGAGAGAGAGAGAGAGAGAGAGCTCTACTCTGAAGTGTGCCAAGCTCCAACCTCTGCTTAATAAAATAAATCAGACTTATGGGCATTAAATAAAAAGTTTACTCATGGCTGTTTAATGCATATTTTGCAGAGATTTTTACATTTGGTGTATTTTATTTCTCTCAGTGAGAGGCATGGGCTCTTCATAGAAAGAAAAAGAAGGGGTCTGTATTTTACATGTGCTTTTCTGGGCTTTCATTTGAATATAAAACGCCATTTTTCTTCATTGCTGTTGCTACTTCCATGAAGAGAAAGATTCTGAAGAACAGTGTGGAGGGAGCTTTTGTGAACTACACAGTGACCTCAGAGTAAGCTTTGCTTCTTCACTCTGATTTGCATTAGCCGACCAGAATCATATAACTGCATTCCATTTACATTTGGAGACAGCAGAAGTAAATATAGAGCGCTAGTGATATTATCAACACACAACTCACTCTGACGTTGATCACTTGCCCTTTCACTCTTGAACTTCAACATTTGTTTCATTATTGTGAAATAATATATGCAAAATCATCCAGAGGGCTTTAAGTAGTATTGAAAACATCTCTAGTGTACCCACTACCTAGATTAAGAAGTAGAACATTACTAAAACCTTCATGTGCTTCTTCAGAAATTATTTTTCTTTTTGTCATTTCCAATAGGCATTTGTACATGATTTTTCATGTTTATTTTGTGTGTGTATTTGTATGTGTGTGAGAGAGATGGGGGTGTATGTATTCTGCATATTCATGTTTTCATGTAGATGCACAGACACATGTGTACACATGAAAGCCAGAACTCCATATCAGGGTCTTTCTTGAATGCTCCCCACCTTATTTTTTGAGAGGTACATCTGTTCTTGGAGAACCTGGAGCTCACCAGTTGGAACGAAGGGCAGGTTAGGTGCTCAAAGGATTTTGCTATTACCTCCTGCCAATGCAAGGATTATATGTGTAGGCTGGTGGTGGAACTCAGGTCCAAAGGTCACAATAAGTGCTTTACTGACTGAGTCAACCCAGGACAAACTTTTATTCATTCCTATGTCTGTGTATCTTTAGTAAAAATGTATATGCCTCTAAATACACATTATAGACTTTTGCATTTTTACTTCTAGATTTTGCTGATACATAAAACATATGAATTCAATTGAACATAACTGTTATAATTGCTTTAATTCTGTTTTGTGACTGTGCCTTAAACCATCTGTTCTTTCATTGGAATATAGCATTCTTATGCTTGTACCTAATATAAATATACTAGGACTCTAGTTAGATTCATATTAACCTTTAGTGATTGACCTTTAGTAATTTCTCTTTTCTCTTGTCTTTATTTTTGAGCAACAAGATGACAGAAGGCTAGACAGTACACGATCTATTCTTAAGAATTAGAACTTTATGATGAAAAAAATAGAATTAAATATGGGCTATGCACAAAATATGGCCTAAAGATCAAAAGCACTAGAAAAGATACAACAGATTATGAATGGGAAATCACTTTAAAGGTAGAAAGTCAAAAGCAGCAGCTGTAAAAACATTAAAAGGAGAACTTGTCAATAGAGAAATGCTCATGCGTGAAAAATATTCAATGCATTTTAGAGCTCTTGGAGTCAGCCTCATTTGTCAGGTGTTATGTCCCTTTGAAATTTACACATGAAAAGGTCTTTGGAGAATTATATGAGATTTTAGATATATAATTATATATGATATATTATACACCTCATATATACAACAGGCAATCCTGTGTGCCATATACTATGATGGATTTGCCTTGTACATAGAGATGTGCAGTGGCTGACAATGTTGTAGCGCTACTGGAAGAACAGATAATGCCTTTAACCAAGATAATGGGGAATTCGCAAGACAATGCACTGGGAGATTTAAGAAGCTCCGTGGTAAATATGTGATGCAGGCCAAGTTGATGGTCATTAGTAATGGTTATGGGATGCTGGATTGATAAGAAACCAGGGAGCAACATTTTCATCTAAAATAAAATAAACATAATTCTTGTAATAGGAAGATAATGGCCATTAGGAAAGCTTGAGGCTACTGCCTCCTTAAGCCTGTTTTGACTTAAGAAAGGTGTGTGAATCTTGGATACTGTCAGGTAATTTCTTTTACTAATCTAGAGTTACAAAGCAGCTGACACTTGGCTTGTATCTATTCATTGTACAAAGCTCTTTTCTCTCAACCTCAGGAGCATGCCTTAAGGCATTCACCACCTGGTAACAGCAGTATTGTACTTCAACTATCTTGCATCTAGATTATCTTAATTATTCTTCTCTTTTTCATAACAAAGTCCAAGGTATCTATACTTAAGCAAACATTGAAATCCCTGGGAGATCTTATTAAAATGGGGATTCTGACTCAGCAGTTCTAGGGTAAGATCTTGACTTAACTTTTCTAATAGATTAGCTAATGATAGTGAAACCCTTCAAGGAAGATACGGACAGGGATTCTGATCATGTTAACAAGTGAGAGGTATCACATAATAGTTCTCTAGAGTGATGACAGTATATGAATTGAACTTGCTGGGCAAACTTATAAGAAACCTAGATGTCGTTGTCAGACAATAGATGTGAAAGGTTAAAAGAACTATTTGAAATGTTAGCATTGTGCCAACACATGTTTCTATTTCAATGAATGAGGGCATTTTGTTGCCTTCTGAAAGGCAAAGATAAGAATGGCAAAGATAAGCATCTAATTCATTAAGAAGATTCAAGGCATGTGCTGGTTCTCTTTGGGTTATAGCAGCTTGGGGGTGTTAGGAATACAATTCTCACTCATATATGATTGATTGTGCAGACATCAAGTGGGGCATAAAAATTTGTATGAATAAATGAGTCCCTTCATTAACTTTTAGATATCAGCCCCAAAATATAGTTAGAAGATTGTCATGATTTCCTTTGACAATAATGACTCATAATTTTTTTTTTTTTTTTTTGGTTTTTCGAGACAGGGTTTCTCTGTGTAGCCCTGGCTGTCCTGGACTCACCTTGTAGACCAGGCTGGCCTCGAACTCGCAAAGATCCGCCTGCCTCTGCCTCCCAAGTGCTGGGATTAAAGGCGTGTGCCACCACTGCCCGGCTACGACTCATAATTTGTTAGCGCTGTATAAGAATAGACTATGAACATAGACCTTGTCATCTGTTAGTGGGACACTTTGCCCTAGAGTTGCCATCTAGGCCCCCAGTGCAAGAGGAAGCTCTTAACACTCATATAACTGTTGAACTGAGGGGGCTGATAGGTAGGGGCAACCCACTGTGGAGGAGTAGGATAGGTGGGAGAGGAGGGAAAGGGTGGAAGAGTGGGGCCCAAGGTGGAGAGAGGAGACTGTGATGGAGATGTAACTTGAAGCAATAAATAAATAAATAAACAAACAAAAAAGAATAGACTATGGTATCAGTAACCTCTCCTTGAATACCCAAGAATGACTATGAAGAAAAAAAAATTCCCACCTGTTTTTTGCAATATATGTGTTTTACTTTCTTTGAAGGGAGAAACATCCTGAGTAGGGATGTATTTTGACTTCGCTTTAGAGTTGAAACAATTTGCTGTTCCAAAAAATCATTCCTGTTATGTGGAGATTAGTTGGCCACTAGGAACAGGAGTTTAAACATCTCTACTGACTGCATCTTGGGTTACAGTTTCTCAATTGTCTAAATGTGGTAAGAAAAAAAATCTTTATATGCCATAAATTATGTGAGATGAATTTATCATAGACAGGCAACAGGGCATAAAAGAAGCCCAAAAGAAATTGTGAGCTGGTCTCACGGGGCCATTGTGAAAACAAAAGCAGAACATGTCATTGCTTCTCAGCCAAGGTGCTAATCAGTGCTAACATTCTGAGAGCCTCTGCAGTAATACCCCAAAGCAATATCAGACACACAGGGACTTCAGCAATGTTTGTTGTGTGGGATATACACCCAAATAACTTATCTGAGAAACTATATAGTCAAACAAAATTCATCTTTCTCATCATGAATCCCAAATGACCACCCCCCCAGGTAGACTTTGTGTTTCTCTGTCATGATCCTAGAATTTATGTGTTTATATGCCTTGACTTCCACAGTTGGACAGTTATATTTTTGAACTTCAAAATTTGTGCATAAATTTGAGTATTGTAGCTAGCAGTTTAAATTATTTATCTTGTATTTCATCATATCTCATGATTTCACCTAAATGACAATATTGTATGTTAATCATTCAGGTATTGATACAAATGCTAGTCATAACTTTTAAAGGAAGAAATATATGAAAGTACTTATTAAATATCAGTGATTAATAGTAAATGGAGATTAATACATTTTATTAAGGCTAGAAAACACAACATACTTGAAGAGAAAACTAAAGTCTTCTGAAACAGTAAGATAAAAAAAAATTTTTTTTGAGGAAGCAAGAAAGGTGGGTATCTCAGGTAGATAAAAATGAGTTGTTTTTAATGTTTGTACTCAAAGCATTGATGATACATAAATGATGGGTTTTAGAAACAAAATTACAGTTTCAATGCATTGAATTTTCTGTTCAGAACTCCTACAATATTCCTTCTTGGTGTGAAAATGAATTTTCAAATCAAATATCATATAGGGAGCAACAAAGAACACAGCACATTTTTCCTCTCCTCTAAATAGGCTGAGAGCTTAAGCAGCTCTTTTGTAATGCAAATATGAGTATTATTATGATATTATATGGATATTTTGAAAAGCAGTTATTGCCTGTCAATAATGTTTATAATTATCCCAAATGATTTAACAGCTCTCTTGAGAGACTGAAATGCAAGGGCAGGCAAAGAGCTTTCAGCCCAAACCTTCATGGAACCGGATACAATCGTGTTAGTAGCTCAGCTCTTTTAGAGATTCCAGGGTTAAGAAAGTAGCAAATATTTGCTAATGTTATTTTCAAAAACTCTTCCGTCTTGGTCTTTGATCCTGACATATTTGGGTAAGAGGATTATAAAGTCTATTTTAAGATAGCACATTGAGTTGGAAATAAATATATTGTTATTAGTTATTATTGATAGTTTTGGATAACAGTGTTATTACTATTATGAATGAATGAGAAAATTTACTGTATATTTGCATATTTTAATGTAGACATCAAAATATCTGTAAATGATTCAAATAAGAGAAAAAATGTTGCTTATCATCAGTTAATATGAAATATTATGAATTTAACTTATTAAGTTAAAGTAATAAATACAAAGATTTATATTTTTGTAAATGGTTTTTCAAAGACAAGTTCTCACTATGTAACCCTGTGTGACCTAGAATTCTCTTTGTTGAATGGCTTGGCTCCTAACTCATTGAAATCTACCTACCTCTGGCTTCAAAGTGCTGGAACTGAAAGTATATACTATCATGCCTATGTTTTTATTGCAATCAAATAGAAATAACAATAACAAGAATATCTGAGTATTCTGAGATTATGGTACTCAAATGAGGCAAATCGTGAAGACAATAAAAGTATAGTTTTTGTACACAGATTACTTTAAATACTAACTCATATTTTACATACTAGGTATTACTGTACTCAGATAATTGTACCATATTTTGTTCATGTTCATTTTTTATGTGATGGTTTAAATTTATTTTTTGTCTCACTAACATAGCCCTGATCTTGTTTTCAGAGGCCTTTTTTTTTTTTTTTACATGGTCTATTCTTTATTATGCATTTGGTCTTTCAATCATTCAGTAGTAACCGGATCTTCTATGTTCGTGCATATACCAACATGAGTGATGCAAACCAGATGTAGGTCACTAAATCCTGCTCACTCCTCCCCATGAACTACATCATCAGAGGATTGATATTAACAGTGACAACATCCAGAGATGTGTTTCTTGTAGGAGTTATGCTGACCACAAGCATATACATGGTGATTATCTTGTTCAGATATCAGAGGCAATCCAAGCATCTTTATAGTATCAGCCACCTGAGAGCATCTCCTGAGAAAAGGGCCACCAACACCATCTTAATACTGGTGGTTTTCTTTGTGGTCATGTACTGGGTGGACTTCATCATCTCATTCACCTCAGTCCTGTTATGGATATATGACCCAGTAATCCTGACTGTTCAGAAGTTTGTGATGAATACTTATCCCACAGTTACTCCTTTGGTACAAATCAGTTTTGATAGCAGAATAATCATTATGCTGAAAATCTTGCAGCCAAAGCACCACCAGACTTTCTTTTATAAAAACAATGATTTTTTTCTCTTCTTTAAATAAATATTAATTTATATTTTACTTATATGTATTAGTGTGTTATGCATGTGTGCATTTTTGGCACTCACAGTGGTCAGAAGAAGTCATGGGATAACCGGGAACTTGACTTACAGATGGTTGAAAGGAGTCATTCCGCTAAAGTCCCAATTATTTTTTTCTAAAATACAGATTCTTCTTAAACTTTAATAGTTCAAGCAGCAAAGCAAGATTCTGTTATGTAGGGACACTCCACTCCAGGGGAGTGGGATGGAAGGGTTAGGGGGTTAAAAAAAAAGAAAAAAAATGAAATGTGAAGTTTCAGCCTTTTGCTACTAATTGTCAGAAACTGTTCAGGATAATTAAGAAATGCAAACTAATAGTCAAGCAAACCTGTCATTTTGTTAGGTACTATGACAGTCTATTACAGTTATTTTCTAAGCTAATCAGAAATCAAGTTGCTAAGAGACAAGCTACATTTGCTTATCCTAATATAAGACATAGATAGGGCCTCTTCAAAAACCTCAAGAGATCTGCAGAATATGGCATTCAAAGATGTTTTCTTAACTTTAGATTTTTTTGATATTGAGACCTGTCAACTCCTGACAGCACCCCCTATTCTACCCCAAGTAGAAGATGAGCATCGAAGAATCTCCAGTGGGAGATGATTGAATTAGTGGCAAGCCTATCTCTTGGCAAGAAAAAACCCTTGCTTCAACTGTAGACAGAATGCTGTCCAAAAAGGACAAAACCTGGAAGCAGGTAAGTCGCAGCCTAGCTCTGCCAAGACAGGGTAGGCAAGTCCTTCATAATTCCTGCTCTATAATCAATGTCTTTTAGAGAAACGGGGCCAAACGACTGAAGATTGACGCTGTAATATATGGAGAGAAAATGGGAACTGTCCAGGCAGCCACTGGTATGTCATTTCTTAGTTTTGGAAGCTGCAGAGGTCTTTTTAAAAGCATTACATAGGGTGGCCTTTTAGCTATATATTTAGCATTATTGAGTTTGGAAATTTATGCACTAATATTAGAATGTAGCTCATCTGCTGCTTTGTATAAGCTAAATTTAAGAGTTATTTAAATAAAACTAAGAAACTAACATTCAATGATGTTTACATAAAGTAAGCAATGCATTGAAATTTTCACAGTGTAAATTCTTATATTGAAATGAGTAATAATTTAAATCAAACCATGTTATTTCATTGAATAGAATGCCCAAGCTATATACCCAACAGTAAGATCTGACAAATAAATCTCAGAACAACACCCAAATATGAGACATCATGTCAAAGGATTGATTCATGTTGATGATCACCCAGAATTGTAACTGGTTTTGGTATTTATATTTTAGATAGTTACAATTAGGAAACATATTTGATGTCCAGTTTTATTTCTGTCACTAATTTCTAGTTCAGTTTCATTGTGGTCTGAGAGGAGACATTCTGTCATTAACTTTTCTTTAATTTTCTTAAGATGTATATCATACCTGAGATGTGGTCTGTCTTAGTGATTATTCTTTATTAGTTTGATAAGAGCAGATAATATCCTGCTAGAAGTGAACAAGGTGTCAATTATAATCTGTTGATCAATTTTGTGTGCTTTGAGTTCAGCAAAGAGCTCATCCTGTGCCTGTAGGATCTATTCATTCATATGGGGTGGGGACAGTGATGAGCATCTTCAAATACGATGGAGAATTCATCTACAATAGTGGGTTCATCTAGTTCTTCTTGCAGTTTTATCAGCTTTCCAGTTACTTATTTTGACAAAGTTGAGGACAGCAGTGACTTAACTCTTTCAGAACAATGTAGCATTAATTAAAACATGCTTGCTCTGAAGTCTTTTCTTCCTGAAATTAATAACTACTTTTGATTAGTGTTTATAGTATACATTATTCTGTTCTGTTATTAATATATGTGTCTTCATATTTAAAGTGAGTTTCATGGGGATAACATGTGGTAGTTTGTGTCTATTTTTATTTTAATCCAAAGGAGCATGCCCTTTTAATGTTGGTGAACTCACAACACTGATGAAGATGCGTTTTGATATGGCTGAATTAATATATTGTATTTGTGACTATTGTGAATATGCTATCCTTGTATACCAAAAAAACCAAACAAACCAAGAAAACAAAACAAAAGAGAAAACCAAAATCAGCCAACCAACCTTTCAACCAACCAACCAAACCAAACTGAAACAAAACAAAACCAAAACTGAAGTAAGTTAACCTTCCACAAAGCAGTAAAGTACCAGAAAGGGAACCATTCTAAGTCATGGATTAGGTCTGTCCTTTTTAAGACTGTGACCCTGTGAATTTTATCAATACATCTTATGATCTCAAGGTCCCCGTCTTTCTGGGTGAAACATAGGGCTGCAGAGGACTGACAATTTGGAAATTTCATTCAAAGAAGAAAATAATGATACCTACATTAAATATTTTGGGGTTTCGATATATTTTGGCCATTATGCCATATAAAAATATATATGTCTCCCAAATGCTTCCATTGTTGTAATAATTAATTGTTGTTGCAAAACTTTTCTTGATATTTATAATGTAGTACATGGTTGTTCACACTCATCCATTTGCCCAAAACAATTCAATTATGTTGTTAATCACGCTGGCCAAAGATCTCTAAATTCTCCAAAGCTGTAGTTAGGATGTGATAGCATAGATATTTTAACTTATAATACTAATGCAGAGGATACAGCTCATAACTGCTATAAAATATACTTAAGCATGATTTTGCTATAATGTTTAAGCAATAAAATATATGAAGGCTTGTACTTTAAAATGGGGCTTTAAATTTTCCTTTATGAGATGTGGAAAGCTAAATGTAAGTCTGTCTAAGACCCAAGTGACAGCCTAGGTCTTAAGCCATTTATGTGCTTACATGTCCTGTGATTTACACATTAAATTTTGGTCTTCACAGCAGGTATCAAAATTTAAGCAAATTTCTAGTTAGGTTTTCCTTGATATTTTATTGCATCCAACCTATCCTGTTTAAAGCATTAGAGGGTCTATGTCCTAAAGAAACATTCTCACTTTAATTAATACATTAATTTCAGAAAATTATAGCATATGTATTATAATTAGTAAGTATGCTGTATACTAAATAAAACAGTGTGATGCAATGAGCTTAGTGGGGGCCTTTTTGCATTTTCACCTAAGTAAAATACAGGTGTGTTTTAGGAAGAAGGGAAGAAAAATAGTATGTTTATGCTGTATTCTGTATATTTCTGTTTCCTGATATATATATATATATATATATATATATATATATATATATAAAACTGCAACAGGCTCTCAGTATCAACCTGCTACTCCATAGTGAAATTGAGTTGTATATTCATGAGCATATGTTTATATACATATATTTAAATACACATTAACTCTAATGAGGACACTCTTATCGAAGGGAAAGGATAATAAAGTACAGTGAATAAAGTTATGCAGTATCAGTCTCAAAACCTGTTAACAAGGTATGAGTGTTTTTAATTTCCAAAATGTGACAGAATTGGATGTAAAACAAACCACCCAGGAGTGACCATGAAATTAGGGAAATGGGACCTTTTCCAAACAGGACCCATTTCCTCTAAATCTTCTACCTAGTGTGAGAGAAAAACAGAGTGATTGGGGGTAGTCACACCCTTCTGAGTTGTGGACTCAGGAGTATGACAAGGAACTGTACCCAGTGGAGAATTCAAGCAGTGATCAAACTTTTATGTGAATCTTAAAATTTGTATCAGCCAGCTGCCTTTATGACCAAAAGTATTTTAATCTTTTAAATTTTGTAGCACTGAAAAGTATTCTCTGTATGTTGTTATAGTATGAGTATCATTAGTTATCTTACTGGTTACAGAATTTCAAAGTAATGAAAGAAACATCTCTATCTAGACATCTTTTTTTGTCAGTAATACTTTCCTATCATAACATATGTCTACCCATCTGCTTTTCATTTCATATTTTTTAAAGATTAGTTTTATTTTATGGTATTGGTATTTTGTCTGTCTGTCTGTCTGTATGTGCCTTGCTCAAAGAGGCCAGAAGAGGCCATTAGGTAACCAAGAACTGCAGCTATAGGTGGTTGTGAGCCAGCATGTGGGTGCAGGAAAGCAGACTCGGGTCATCTGCATAAGCACCCACTTTTAATTGTGGAGACATCTCTCCAGCTCTCTCCTTTAAAAAAAATATTTCCGTCATCTAGTCAAACAAATTAGGAAACTTACAAATTTATAGAAAACTACTATCATGATATCATATGAACATCTGTGCGTGGGGGTGCACACCACAGTATGTGGCTTCACACTGCACTTGGGATAATATGTATGTGCACAGTGCCCAAAAGAGAAGTCATGATTCTATCTGGTCTTAGCTTGAGCTTGTCATTTCTGACCACATTTCCCAAGAGTATCTTCTCACATAATTTGCCTGGTTTTAATGTAGTATAGCTCTTCTTCAAATGTCCATCCAACTCCAGCAAACCACAAGTTCTCCTTCCTCTCAAGAATCTAAGTGTCCTTTTGCTACTGCCTGAAAGGTATTTCATGTTTTAATTGATGACATTTTTATGTACCAATCCTCAATATATTATTTTAGATGATTTGACATATTTAATATGAAGTTCTTATTAACTCATTAACAGTGTTATGATTTAATTTGTTTGCTTGCTTTAAAATAAATGACAACCTTTGAAACCTGAAACATTATGAATGCAAATATAAAATATAAATATTTACATACATACCTATACACAAGTACAGAGTTTTGGTATCTAGGAAAGATACACTAAACTAAACATGTGAGGCCTGCCAACCAAGCAATAGCCCCAGCCACAAACCTAAAGGTATCAGGGATCTATCTATTCCTCATCTCAGTCCCAAGGACTTGTCTTCACATTAAATTGTAATATTTTTTGTCATGAATACTTGATTCTCAAAGGATATACATATTTTGTGTTTCATTTAAGTTTTCTACCATGATGTGGTAAAGCCAAAATTAAGAATCAGTCAAAATTTTTGTCTGCAATTTAAATAAAAATTATAAACACTATAAAAATGAAATGGAATGATGGGTATCTGGCGAAATATTAAAAGATAGAAATAAGAGTGGTCAATATGCATTGAAACATCATCTCAACTTTCTCTATATTTGATCATTTATACTATCTTATTGTGAGAAGAAAGCTACCTTATCATACATATAATATATGACTTTACCCCGTTTACCTGTTCAGCTTGTGACCTGAGAACCTCTTTGACTCTCTTGAAGTTAAAATGATGGAGACATAGTAATAAACATGATGAGTCAGGGAGCCATCAAAATTCATGACACAGTGTCCTTCCTAGTCACTGTGTCCAATAATTTGAGCCACAACAGAACATAGTTTTATGAAACACCTATCCTTGAAAGGTAAGGACACACAATGTTGTAGTGCATAACAGTTTAAAGCCTGCCAGAAGAGGTTCTTAAACAAGGAAATCCTGTAATTTGCTGCCAAATGGATGGAACTAGAAAAGCTCATCCTGAGTGAGCTAACCCTGACCCAGAAAGATGCACATGGCATCTATTCACTTATAACTGGGTTTTATCCAGATAGTACAGGATAACTATCTTAAAACCAACAGACTGAAAGGAACATAGAATTTGTTACTTGTTAGTGAGACACTTTGCCCTAGTAGAGCTGCCATGTGGGCCCCCAGTGAAAAAAGAAGCTCTTAGCCTTCATATGGTTGCTGAACTGAAGGGGGCTGATATGTAGGGCACCCCACACCTGAGAAGTGGTATAAGTTTGAGAAGTAGGAGAGGGTGGGAGGA
This sequence comes from Lophiomys imhausi, assembly GCA_907164525.1. NCBI lineage: Eukaryota > Metazoa > Chordata > Mammalia > Rodentia > Muridae > Lophiomys > Lophiomys imhausi. The sequence goes on from CAJQZJ010000165.1 coordinate 1,815,292, forward strand.
TGAGAGGGTGGACATGGGAGGGGTGGAGGGAGGGGACTGTGATGGAGATATAAATTGAAGTAATAAATAAACATAAAAATAAATAATAGTATACATTCAATAAAAAATATTTCACAATTTTCTCTATTGCCATCAGTTCACCCATCAAAAGACTGTCCTTAATTTCCCTATCATCTCTGAATTCTAGACATGTTTTATTCTCTTCTGTTGAGATGCTACCTGCAACTCTACCAAGGTAGTCTTCTCCCTCTTCTGCCAAACCAAATTAATTAAGATTGACATGATTAATAGTTATTTTTTCTTGCTTTCTTTTATAGAATGAACAGCGGATGATGAAGTTATGAATAATTTATTCAGGGAGCTAATATTAATTTTTTGCTATGTTAAATGTTGGCAGAACATCCAAAACTATGAAGTTCAAGGAGCTGCTAGAAATTAGAATGTCTGCCAAAGTTTTATTTTGAATTTGTGAACTTTAAACTAGATTTCATTATTTTTTGTATTTTGGAACAGGCCATATCTCTGTGTATTCTTTGGTGTCAATACAATGTTATAGTAAATGGGAAAAATCCCATATTCTGCTCAGACCTGGATATCCCTAATTCAGTAAGACTAACATAAGTTTGCTTTTACATGCGTACTATTATATATATATATATGTTAAACACAGGAAGTCATGTAAGTATGCTTACACATACATAAGTTTAGATTTCCATATACAGAGAACATATAAATTGAAGTAATTTTTCAAACTTAATAACAGTTGGATAAATACTAACCATCTTCAGGCCTATGGCAAGACAAAAACCTCACAGTAGAAACTCACCATTGCAGAAACTCACTCAGCTCAGACCAACTGCAAGGGACAGGAAGACAGAAGGACGGGTGAGGGACTAGAGGTCCCATGACAAAGCTTGCTTCCGGTTGTTTCTTTGTTCCAAATGGATTCCACCTCCTATTAACCAGAAGACAAAAGAAATGAGGTATACATATAAAATACATATATATGCACATATAATTATAGACATCTGCATACTGTGCAAAAGGTGAGCTCATATGACTGTCTAAACTATGACTGTCTAAGCTCACTGATTGCTCTAGGTTTTCTTCCATTAACTGTACATTTCACTGCAATAGTGAGAGAACCAGTGCCCACCACTTTCTACATATTAACTTCATTGTGTGATTCCAGTATTTTCTTCCTTGTCATGTAGATTCTCTGACATTTTCTGAGGCACAAGCAAAGTTTTGAATTATTGACTCTGTTTTGCTGACTGTAATTTCATTGACTTCTGTCTATAGTTTGTTCATTTTTTATGTATGGTACTGCATTAAAATTGTTCTTCTCTCATTCATATTTTCTATTAATAAGGTCTTATTAATCTTTTATATTTTGCCAATTCCCACCACACAATGTAAAATTATTTACTACAGAGTTCATGTTGTATGTTATTTCTTTAGGCTTATTTATCTTATAAAACCATAACTTTGCTCAAAATAACAAACCATACAAATATAATACAAATATTTTTTAATGTATCCATTTGGCATGTGAAATAAATTACATTAGAAGTAGCAACTATGGTCTGTGTATGTTGTATTTGAAATGTAAATGGATCGGGTAACCTCTACTGAATTTAATACTCATTTGTTTGTTTACTTATATATTAGTGATGAGATGATAATAAGTCATTGATTGGGATTCATAATTTTATATATATATATGTATATTTATATATGTATACTTATATGCACATATATATGTATGTATATGGTAAATAATGGTAGTTAACATCTGAATTAACCCAGGTACTTATTTGTAAATAAATTACTTAAAATGTAGCCATTGGGAAGAGCTTAAATATACCATCTTTAGATACAGTTATTAATAATTTATTAACTCATCAAAAATAATTTGAAAGTGAATGCTAGAGAAATAACTCAGCAGTTAAGAAAAACTAGTTTCTCTTGTAGAGGACTTGGGTTTGGTTACCAGCACTCACATGGTGGCTCGCAACAGTAGGTCGCTCCAGTTCCAGTGAATTCAATAACCTCTTTTGAATTCTGCAATAACCGGGTTTGCATGTGATACACAAAGGCATAAGCACATATTTGGGTAAAATACCCATATATTATATATATGTATATATATATATATATATATACATATATATAGTAAATATAAAAATTATAATTCAAAAGAAATAACTTGAAATTCCGTCTTTATATATGCCCCATTTATATGCTCCATGTTTGCATTTGTAAGTTCCCATATCTTTTTTTTTATATAAGTACTTTATTTGTTTTTCTTCAAGTTACATCTCAGTCACAAACCCTTCCCTATTCCCCCTTCCTGTCCCACCCTTCCACTCTCTTCCCCCCCCCAACAGCTTCCCTTTTCAATCCAACAAATGGTTCTTTCTCTTATAACAGTAAATTCTATACAAAACAGCAGAATTAAATATGCCACATTTATGAGAGTTAAATGGCCCAGTATACCTTCCCAATGTCCAGTTCATACATATTTGGCCCCTGACTTTAACCTTCTACCTTCTAACCATCTCCATGAGTTTAAAGTTCTATAACTGACTTAGCTTTCATACTAACTTGCATCACTATTATAACCATCTTCTTAGATCTAGAATGCCCTCTTGATTCCTAAACAACTCAAAATTTAGCTATGAGACTCAAGCTGTCTATTCTTCAACCACCTCAGAGAGCTGAGAAGGATAAATATATCTGATTATATAGGAAGTGCAGGGCCTGCAGCTTCCAATACTAAGAAATGACAAACCAGTGACCACCTGGACAGTTCCCATTTTCTCTCCATACATTCCAGCATCAGTCTTCAGCCTTTTGGTCCTGTTTCTCTGACAGACATTTATTGTAGAGCAGGGATTGTGAAGGACTAACCTACCCTGTCTTGGCAGAGCTAGGCTGTCGACTTCCCTGCTACCAAGTTTTGTCCTTTTTGGACAACAGTCTGTCTGCAGTTGAAGCAAGGAGTTTTTACATGCCAAGAGATAGGCTTGCCACTAATTCAACCATCTCACACTGGAGATTCTTCTATGCTTTTCTTCTACTTGGAGTAGAATAGGGGGTGCTGTCAGGAGCTGATATGTCACGATATCAAAGAAAATCTTAATTTAAGACCACATCTTTGAATGCCATATTCTGCAGATCTCTTGGGGTTTGAAAACTCTGTTATTTAGGGGAAGAGATTACAAGTTGTTAAATGGTCCTGTTTAATGGGTTTTGGAGGTTAGACCCAGGGTATTCCTTCTTTCCCTTTTCTGTATCCTTCTTTATCTCCTATGGAGGAATGCACGGACTTGAGAAAAATTGAGACATAGACATAGCACAGGAAGGACCAAGAAGAAGGGTCAGCTTATTGAATATGCCCTTATACCTTTGTATATTGATACAAAATTAGTAGTATATTTGGCTAAAGTGGTATTGACCATTGTTTATTGTGCAAAAATAAGATTGTATTGGTCTACGTCGGTATTGATATTTGTATATTGATACAAAATTAAGATTATAGTTGGCCACAATGGTATTGACCCTTGTATATGGATGTAATATTAAGATTGTATTAGGCCACATAGGCATTGATCTTTGTATATTGATACAAAATTAAGAGTATATTTAGCCACATTTGAATAGATCTTTGTATATTGATACAAAATTAAAGGTAACGCTTCCTAATGGTATCGTACCTAGAGATACTTAAAAATGAAATGTGAAGCTCTGGCCTCTTGATACCAGCCGTCTTAAACTGTTTAGGATAGTTAAGAAAAACAAACTCCTAGTCATGCATGCATGTCACCTTGTTAGCTACTATGACAGTCTATCACAGATATTCTCTAAGCTACTCAGTAATCAAGTTGTTAAGAGACAAGCAACATTTGCTTATCTAAATACAAGAGATAGATAGGGCATCTTCAAGTTCCCATGTCTTAATGCTACTTTTTTTTTTTAAGGATTTCACAATCTTAATGGTCTTAAAGGTGTTAATAAATTGAGTACAATGGGCAATGAAGCAATTATAATGTATGTATCTGGTCAAATCAGTTAATTAAATAAATGATAAAGTGATAAAGGAAAGATAGTAGTAAGTAGGGCAATAATGATGACAGGTGTGAATTAGACATTGTGAGAAGGAAGCTAAAGCTTGGAAGAAAAAAATGGGGAGGGTCAGAAAGGACAAAATTGAGGATTCTTTTATAGAAATAACTGGTTCCGCTCTGCAGAATAGAAAGCACACAGCCAATGTCAACAGAATGTGTGAGTCCTGCACAGAAGACCAAACAGATCTAAAAATCTACCACATCAAGTTTAGGTAGCACAGGTTATCTAAGCATAGTTCTATGGTGGCTCCATCGCTGTTATTATGTGTCAGTCTGCATGTGCTAGAGTGCCTTTGGACAAAGCTGCTCATGATTAATGCTAGCAGAATGTCTGTCCTGTGAGGGACTCCTTGCCGTTTCTAAATTCCAGAGGCACCTGTGTTGCTGGACTCATCATGCACCTTTCTATCATCTTCACAGGAAGTCACTCCAGCATCATCAGCTCTGCTTTCTTCCTTTATACCTGTAGCCTTCTCATTAGAACCTAGTGAGTATGCTGAGCACATCAATTATCTACATCAGTCTCTTATCGCAAAGAAACCATGTACCCTCATTTGCAGAACGACTTGTTTCATGTAAGATGAAATGTTCACATGTTCTAAGCATTGGTACATATACATTTTAATTATTATAATACTTTGTCTAATATATATATATGTATATATGCTATTATCCACTTACAATAGAAATAGGATGGGGTTATGTATGCGCAAATCCACTACCAGATGAAAGAGTTGTAAGTTTAAAATGGATTTAATACATGTAAACTTTAAGTATCATATCTCAGCTTCATCAGCATTGAAACGACTAAAAATTTATGTTATCCCACAGTCTGGACAGATGTCTAACACAAATTGATTGTATGATAACAGACTGAATATTTCATAATTATACAGGTAATTTTGTATTCTTTTTATAGACTGATGGGACATTAAAGTGCAAAGTAAAATATGTAAGAGATTGTGACTATACACTTTGCCATAGATTTCCTATTGTGGGCAGAACAGTGGCTGACTGGCTCAGGGACTCAGTGCCATTTCCAGAGAAAATATGACACTGTGAGCAGACTGGAAAATAGTCAAAAATGAAAAAATAAATGATATGTTGTACTGAGTAAGTATTGCTTTCTAACTGTGGGAATGTTGAAAATGTTTACATCAAGCCTTCATAATCTAAGCAACAGTTATGGTTGCTGTCCAGCATAGTAGAGTTTGTACTATTTCCCTCTCCTGTGGAAGGAAAGAGGTTTGTCTCAAATTGAACATTTCTCACACTACTTCTGATTGACAAATGTGTTATTGAGTTGTCCCTGAATTTGTTTCAACAAGTTATTGGTCTTCTCATTGCTAATCAGTCAAATAAAATTTACAATATATTTTGACTTCATATCTTTATAAGAATCAAGATTCTAACCTTTAGAAAATTATCCCTTAAAACTATAGTTAACAGACTTAGAATTGATAACTATAACTGATGTACTTAAAATTAGAGGGAAGAATTTTTAAGGCTATTATTCATGTGTTAAACAACAGTGTCCAGAAATGACTTCAAGGTAAAAAATTTGAGAAGTCTTAAAATTATTTTTATAAAGTATTTTTAACCTAATCCTTATAAGTATTCTAGATTCTGGAAAATGTGACATATAGATATTGTAAGCTATGTATTTTATTTTTACCTCAGAGTTATTAGCAATACATTCATGAGATGGATGAAATACATAAATTATTTGTGAGAAAATGCAAAAGGCTAAAATTAGCAATGAAAGTTGGAATTAGCTATGACATAAACATGTATTACTTTTTTCCTAGTGTAAACAATTATTGATAGCCTTTCTTGTTTTTTGAAATCATGATGTATGTACTTTTTTGTATTGCTTCAACATAAATTTAGATAAAATATTTTAATATTGACTTGCGAATTTAAACATGAGTATTTGAAATTTTTTTAATTTAAAAGTTTAGGACAGTGATGAGTTTTAACCTGTGGTGCTTCCAAACACTTCTAGCTAAGTAAAATTTGTCTGTGTGGAGCAGAGTAGCTATTAAAGCTTTTTATGCAGCCTCTGGGTGCACATTTTTGAGGCTAAAACACAAAGCATCATTCATCCCTGATGTTTTACAACTGTTTAATGAAAAGTGTCAGCTCAGTGTGTAGTTAATCTATATAATAATTAATAGAACCTCATCCTGAGACCAATGTTGTATAACTCCAAAATCCTTGTTCATTTGCAGTTTAACACTTAGACTTACTTTTAGACCCAGTTGATTATTTAGGAAGTAGACTTAGGAGCTTAAAATTCTCCAAGGTTTTCATTTGTGCACATTTCATTTGAATATACCACATAAAATAGAATTTTAATGATAATGCTTAAGACTGTAATCTGGTAAATTAATCCCCTTATGGTTGTTAAAATATACACATTTAACTCTCAAATCCAAAAGACATCATTAGGACATTCTGCTGCAAAAGTGCTAACCTGATAGCAAAGTTATTTCTAATCTCTTTAATAACACAAATGTCCAGAGTTTATCTTTGCTCATGATGTAGTCCAAAGGTATCATGTTGACTGAAAAAATTTTAAAGTCTCATCTTAAATATTTTCTAAAGCTTCTGTATTCTGGGTTTGGACATAAAAGAGTGTAAACACCAAGAAACCAAATAATCCAATCAAAAAATGGCGAACAAAGCTAAACCAAGACTTCACAAAGGAGGAATCTCTAATGGCTGAGAGGCATTTGAAGAAATGCTAAGTATCCTTATCATCAGAGAAATGCAGCTCAAGACGATTCTGAGATTCCATCTCACACCTGTCAAAATGCCTAAGATCAAAAACTCAAATGACAGCACATGCTGGCAAGGTTGTGGAGAAAGGGGAACCCTCCTCCATTGCTGATGGGAGTACAAACTTGTACAACCACTATGGAAATCAGTCTGGTGATATCTTAGAAAACTTGGAATAGCTCTACCTCAAGACCCAGCCATACCACACCTGGGCATACATCCAGAAGATTTCTCACCAAACCACAAGGACACCTCCTCATCTATGTTCATAGCAGCTTTATTTGTAATGCTAGAAACTGGAAACAAACCAGATGTCTCTCAACTGAAGAACAGATTAAAAAACAAACAAACAAAAACTGTGGTACATTTACACAATGGAATACTACTCAGTGATCAGAAACAAGGAAATCATTCAATTTGCAGCCAAATGAATAGAACTAGAAAACCTCATCCTAAGTGAGCTAACCCAGACCCAGAAAGATGCACATGGCATCTGTTAACTTCTAGTTGGATTTTAGCCATGTAGTACAGGATAATTATCCTACAACCAACACACCAAAAGGAATAGGAACACAGACCTTGTTACCTGTTAGTGGGACACTTTACCTTAATAGAGTTGCCATATAGGCCCCCAGTGCAAGAGGAAGCTCTTTACACTCATATAACTGTTGAATTGAGAGGGGCTGATATGTAGGGGCAACCCACTCCGGAGGAGTAGGATAGGTGGGAGAGAGGGTAGAGGGTGGGAAGGTGGGACCAGGACGGGTGGAGAGCGGGGACTGTGATGGAGATGTAACTCGAAGTAATAAACAAACAAACAAACAAACAAATAAATAAATAAATAAATAATAAACAAATAAAGATTGTTAAAAATGAATAGGAACTAAGATGAAATATTCCATTTATACAAAACTAACACATAAATACATTTAGATATTTTTATGACTGAAATTTTGGAACTGCCTTAGTATGTGGAAATACCAATCCTCGATGTGGTTATTTCCATGAGGCTTTGGGGAATTAAATGGGCTATAAGTATGGAGACATCATGATGCAATTAATGCCTTATAGGAAAGAAACAAAGGTAACTCTCTCCATCTCTGTTTTGCTCTCCCTTTCTTACTTGAATTCCTCTCTGTCTTTCTTTCTCGAAAAGAGAAGTACCACCATGAAAACTGCAATCTAAGAATACCTTACCCTACAACAGATAGATTTGCTGGAACATACATCATGGACTTCCCAGCATCCAGAACTATAATAAACTTTTTGCTTTTTGAGTTGACTAGTTTATAGCAATCTAGTTGTAACAGGACAAATTGTCTAATACAAACACACACACACACACACACACACACACACACGCGCGCGCGTGCGCGTGGGGAAGAATACCTTGGTGACTAATCTTGTCTTTTTCATTGGTGAAGTCAAAACTTTTTGTTGTTATTATTCTATCTGACTTAACAGCTTGCAGGAATCCAGGAATATATACTATATTGGTAAGAATACCCGTATAAGATATGATTGATGTTTAAATATTCTCTACAGTGATATTAAAGAATTATTTTCCCGTTAATTCTTGCTGTTGACAAGGAATGCAGTTTTTGTCAAGATCTTATTGCATATTTCAAATGATTTCAATAATAATAAGAAAATTCAATACAACATACATATCCAGAAACAGTGCTCTATAGTCATATAAAATAAACATAGATTTTATGGGCTGGTTCAATACAGACTTGTGATGTTAGATAAGTTTTACTTACAAAGAATTTATTAGGGAAATACATCTATATTCTGTGATGTAGGTCATGATTGAAAGTTTTGATTCACCCAAAAATAATTGTGATAGTGAAATAATTAAAGAGAATGTGCAAAATGATTCAAATCTGAACAAAATCTTGATGTATTAATGAATAAATTAATAATGATCATTCCAAGTAAGTACAATAAGCTCTGTGAATGAATCTGACCTGATCTTATTGTGATTATATACAAAACTTTGATTAAAAGTGTATAAAAATTAACTTCATGAATGCTTTAGTTATTTCCTGTTTTTAATTTTAGTTATTTCAGTTTATATGAACTTGGTAAGAATAAAACAATGAACATCCACTTCTGTTGCTTGATAGATTAAAATTTTCTTTTCTTCTCTTTCTGTTGAACTGTTTTAGAGTTAGTTCTCCTAAGAACAAGGACATTCTGCCAAATAACTAAAATAAATGATGACACAGAAGGAAATTTAACATTCATCAAATGTTACCTAATACATAGACTCTCTTAAAATTATGAAAATTGTTTTCACAACATAAACCAAAAGTGTTTGTTTTGTTGAAAAGAGAATATGTTTAACATTTTTTCTCTCCAGTTCCAATTTAAATTATAGTAAGGTATTGTAGTAGTCAATCATGTATTACATAATATTGAAGAAAATGAGCCATGAATTATACTTTGAATAATACTTCGATTATTCCTCAGTGTGCTGGATAGTTGTGTGTCAAGTAGATACAATCTAATGTCTTTTGGGAAGAAGAATTCTCAATTAAGATAGTGGTTCCATAAGATAAAACTGCAGGTAAGCCTATAAGACATTTTCTGTGTTACTGATGTGGGAGGGACCAGCCCATTGTGGCTGCTACCACCCTTGGACATGTGTTCCTTGGTGCAATGAAGAAGAATGCTGAGCAAGCTATGGGACAGCAAGGCAGTACACAGCACTTTTCCACAGCCACTGCAGCACTTTCTGCCTCCAGGTTTCCTGAGTTCCTGCTCTGACGTCTTTTCATGAAGGATTTATAAGCTGAAATAAACCCTTTCCTCCTCAAGTTGCTTTTCGTCATGGTGTCTTGCACAGCAATAGAAACCCTAAATTAGACCTCCAGAGAAAAATAATATTTTTGTGTGTGAGGCTTACAAACTAATAGATATTAATATTCAAATAACTAGTTTCTGATTGAATTGAAATATATATCAAAATACAAAAGATAAATGATATCCTTAAACAAAATCTATTAGGATTAAAGTCCTAAAAGCCAGGAGTGAGTGAAGAAACTCCTGACTAGAATGTTGGCTTGCTGATTCCATCTGCAGGCAGTTAGGTGCGAGGGTTCTGATAAGCGGAACATACAAACCTCTGTGATATTTACACCTTTGATTCTGCAGGAGAACAGATCTACAGATAAAAACATTTCACCCACAAATAGCTCTTTGTGCTGTCTAACCCCCCCCCCCAAACTTCCCATGCTCCTCGAAGAGGCTCCACGGCCACAGAAAGACCCCAGCCATTCATTGTTCGAATTAAAGGGACAGCCTGCTTCGGTGGAGGTCTATCTCTTTTTTTGACTTCATATAGCCTCAGCCAATACTGATGCTGCATTTGGTGGTGAAGCACTTGGGAGTGGTTTTGGGGTCCAGACCGTAGGCTTCCCCTGCCTCTCCTCTGGTATACGTTTCTTGTCTCCCCTAGTTATCTCTTTTCCTTTGCTGACACCCACCCTATCTAGGGGTTGGCCAATGGTAGGTCTCACTACACATTAAACAGCTGTCAGTCTTGATCTGAAACCTCTGTGTATTTTGTCACCTCTGCTGACATAAGTGGTGCGAGCCCATTTTAGGATTTCATTGGTGTGCCACATAAATTCACTTTGAGTCCTTTTTATAATTTGCCCTTCTCTCTCTCCTCTCTCTCTTTCTCCCTCTCTCTCTCTATCTCTCTCATCTCTCTCTTCTCTCTCTCTCTCTTCTGTCTCTATCCTCTCTCTGACACACACACTCTCTCTCTCTTTCTGTTTCTCTCTGTCTCTTTCTCCCTCCCCTAATTCTGTCTCTTTCTCCTGACATTTGGCCATTCCGCCATTTGCCACACAAGCCTATCCAACATCCACACACTAAGGGAAGGTCTAGGTTCATTCTATAAGTGTCTTAAATTGACCCAGTCTGTCCAGACTCTAGAAGTTCTAGTCCTTTCCATCCCTGACTTTGCTTGCCAGATCATGGAAAACTTGAACCCCATGGGTTCTTTCATCTTCCTCATTTTCACTTTACCAGCAATGTCACCTAAATTAGGGGCCCCTATTCCAGCCACCAGGTCATTCTTTTCCATCCACTTTCTAGTTGTAGTTGATGACTTATTACCATAAATGAGCCTCCCTTTACCTTGCCCCAAATAGGGTTCAAGTTCTCTATTCCAACACACCTTTGACTTGACTTGATGAACATCTTCATGTGTTTTAAATCAAGTCTAAATCATGTTTAGCATGCCTGTTGACTGAAGTCTGAGCCCAATACACACTGGATAATACTTTCTAATTTCAAATATCTCACTGGCTCAAAAATTTCCCAAGGGAGTTGCAACTGGTCTGATTTTTCCACTGTGAGGGCTGCTCTTGGTTGTTAACTCGATTACATCTGGAACTAAAAGCCCAAGCTGCTGAGCACACCTCAGAGGGATTTTTAGTTAATTGGATCAAGGTCAGAGGACCCACCCTAAATCTGGGCAATGCCTTCTCTTGGCAGCCTGCATAAAGGACATGGAAGACAGTATTTTCTTTTCACCTGCTTGCCCTCATTCTCACTGGCTGGTTAATTTATCCTGCTGGAGAGGCATTCCTTCACTGGTATAAGAGTAAAGGAATTTACTTCGGGGTTCTGACATACACCTAAGACCAGCTAAGATATCCTGCCTCATGAACTGAACAACTATTGGAGTCTTGTACTTTCTGTTTGGAGACAGTCTTTGTTGGACTAGTTGTACTACAGCACGTAACCCACTCTAATAAATCCCTAATATTCTCTCAATTCTTTTTCTCTACAGATCCTTGAAAACTATGCCCACCTTCAATGCCTCCTTTCTATCTCCACTCATGCTATTCTGTTTGTTTTACAGTTGTGTGAATCAGGTTTGACCAGATCAAACTTCTCAACACAATTTCTTCTTTTTTTATTACTTCAGGTTGCATCTCTATCACAATCCCCTTCCCAGTTCCACTTTCCCACCATTTCTCCCTTCTCCCACCTATCCTACTCCTCTGGTGTGGGGTGCCCCTACTATCAGCCCACTTCAGTTCAGCAGTCATATGAGGAATAAGAGCTCATTCCATGGTAGTTCCACTAGGGCAAAGTGTCCCACTAAGAGGTAATAAAGTGTATGTTCCTGTTCCTTTTGATCTGTTGGTTGTGGGATAGTTATTCTCTACTTTCTCTACTATATGGCTAAAATCCAGTTATAAGTGAATAGATGCCATATGCATCTTTCTGAGTTTGAGTTAGCTCACTCAGGATGATCTTTTCTAGTTCCATCCATTAGGCTGCAAATTGCAAGATTTCCTTGCTTCTGATACCTGAGTAGTATTCTGTTGTGTAAATGTACCACAGCGTTTTTATCCATTCGTCGGTTGAGGGACATCTGGGTTTTTTCCAGTTTCTAGCTATTACAAATAAAGCTACTATGAACATAGTTGAGGAGATGTACTTGCTGGTGAGAAATCATTTGGATGTATATCTAGGAATGGTATGGCTGGGTCTTGAGGTAAAGTTATTCCAAATTTTCTAAGAAATAGCCAGACTGATTTCCATAGTGGTTGTACAAGTTTGCACAAGCACCAGCAATAGAGGAGTGTTCCCCTTTCTCTAGGACCATGCCAATATGTGCTGTCGTTTGAGTTTTGATCTTAGCCATTCTGACAGGTATGAGATGGAACCTCAGAGTTGCACTGAGTTGCATTTCTCTGATGATTACGTATTTTGAGCATTTCTTTAAGTGTCTCTCAGCCATTAGAGATTCCTCTTTTGTGAATTCTTGACTGGATTATTTGGTTTCTTGGTGTTAGATTTCTTGAGTTGTTTACAAATTTTGGATATTAGCCCTCTGTTGGATGTGGAGTTGGTAAAAATCTTTTCACAATCTGTAGGTGGCTGTTTTGTTCTAATGACAGTGTCCTTTGCCTTATAGAAACTTTTCAGTTTCATGAGGTCCCATTTATTATTTGTTGGTCTTAGAGCCTGAGCTCTTGGTATTCTGTTCAGGAAGTTGTCAGCTGTGCTAATGAGTCTGAGGCTTTTCCCCACTTTCTCCTTTATTAGCTTAAGTATGTCCAGCCATACATTAAGGTCTTTGATCCACTTGGACTTAAGTTTTGTGCAAAGTGATAAGTATGGCTCTAATTTCATTTTTTATATGTCGCTATCCAGTTAGACCAGGACCATTTGTTGAAGATGCTGTCCTTCTTCCATTGTATGGTTTTGGCTTCTTTGTCAAAAATTAAGTGACCATAGGTGTGTGTGTGTTTATTTCTGTGTATTCAATTTGATTCCATGATTAACTAGTCTCTTTTTATACCAGTACCATGCTGTTTTTATTACTATTGCTCTGGAGTATAGCTTGAAATCTGGGATGGTGATACCTCCAGGTGTTTTTTTATTGTACAGGATTGATTTAGCTATTCTGTTTTTTTTGTTCCATATGAAATTAAGAATAGATGTTTCCAGGTCTAAAAATAATTGTGTTGGTATTTTGATAGACATTGATTTGAATCTGTATATTGCTTTTGGTAGGATGTCCATTTTTATTATGTTGATCCTACCTATCCATGAGCATGGGAGATCTTTCTATCTTCTGATGGCCTCTTCAGTTTCTTTCTTCAAGGACTTGAAGTTCTTATTATACAAGAACTTGCTTGGTTAGAGTTACCCCCAGGTATTATTGTTTATGGCTATCCTGAAGAGTGTTATTTCCCTGATCTCTTTCTCAGCCCATTTATCTTTTGTATAAAGAAAGTCTACCAATGTTTTTGAATTAATTTTGTATCCAGCACCTTGCTGAAGGTGTTTATCAATTGTATTAATTCTCTGGTGGAATTTTTGGGGTCACTTATGTATACTATCATATCATCTGCAAATAGGGATACTTTGACTTCTTCCTTTCTGATTTGTATCCACTTGACTTTCTTTAGTTGTCTTATTGCTATAGCTTGAACTTCATGTACTATGTTGAAGCGATATGGGGAGAGTGGGCATCCTTGCCTTATCTCTGATTTTAGAGGAAATGATTTAAGTTTTTCTCCATTTAATTTGATATTGGCTACTGACTTACTGTATATTGCCTTTACTATTTCTATGTATGGTTCATGTATGTCAGCTCCTTCCAGGACTTTTAGCATGAAAGGGTGTAGGAGTTTGTCAAATGCTTTTTCAGCATCTAATGAGATCATGTTCTTTTTTTTTCTTCCAGCTTGTTTATATGGTTGATTACATTGATTGGTTTTCATATGTTGGAACACCCCTGCATTCCTGGGATGAAGCATACTTGATCATGGTGTATTATACTTTTGATGTGATGTGTTCTTAGATCCAGTTTGTAAGTATTTTGTTGAGTATTTTTCCACATCTATGTTTATGAGGAAAATGAGTCTGAAAATCCTGCTCTTTGTTGGGTTTTTGTGTGACTTAGGTATCAGTGTGAGTGAGGCCTCATAGATAGAATTTGTCAGTGTTCCTTCTATTTCTATTTTGTGGAAGACTTTGAAGAGTGTTGGTATTTGAATTTTTTGAAGTTCCCCTAGAAATCTGTCTTGTAACTGCCTAATGCTGGGCTTTTTGGTTGGGAGAATTTTAATGACTTTTTCTATTTCTTTACATTTTACAGAACTGTTTAATTTGTTTACCTGATCTTCATTTAACTTTGGTAGATAGTATCTATCAAGAAAATTGTCCATTTCTCTCATGTTTTCAAGTTGTATAGAGTATAGGTTTTTGAAGTGAGACCTAAAGATTCTTTGGATTGCCTTGATGTTTGTTGTTATTTCTCCCTTTTCATTTCTGATTTTGTTGAGTTGAGTATTTCCCTCTACTTTTAGTTTGGCTAAGTGTTTGTCTATTTTGTTGATTTTCTCAAAGATCCAACTCTTGGTTTTGTTGATTCTTTGTATTGTTGTTTTTGCTTCTAAGTTCTTTATTCAGCTCTGAGTTTGATGATTTCCTGCTGTCTGCTCCTCTTGGGACTATTTGCTTTTTTTATTCTAGCTCTTCCAGTTCTTCTGTTAAGTTGCTAATATGAGTTGTCACAATTTTCTTTTTGAAGGCATTTAGTGCTATGAACTTTCCTCATAGCACTGCTTTCATTGTGTCCCATGTGTTTGGGTATGTTGTGTCTTTGTTTTCATTGGATTTTAGGAAGTCTTTGATTTTGTTCTTTATTTGTTCCCTGACCCAGTGGTCATTGGGTAGAGAATTTTTCAGATTCCATGAATGTGTAGGCTTTTTGTTATTTCTGTTGTTGTTGAAGTCCAGCTTTAACCCATGGTGGTCTGATGAAAAGGGGTTATTTCAATTTTGTTGTATCTGTTGATGGTTGCTTTGTGTGTGACTATATAGTCAGTTTGGAAAAAGGTTCCATGAGATGATGAAAAGAAGGTACATTCTTTCATGTTTGGGTGAAACGTTCTGTAGATATTCAATGAGGTGATATTGTGCACTCTAAATATTAGTTAAGGCCCGGAGGCCTTCTTGCTGTCTGTTACTTTCTCAGATTGGTTAAATAAATGCTGAGGCCTGAGATTTGGCAAAGACAGAGGTAGGTGGGACAAAGGTACAGGTTTCTGAAGCCGAGCGGTTTATGGGTAGAAGAAGCTTCCAGTAGATTCCAGAAGATGCCTCCAAGAGTAGAGGCCAGGAGCACAAAGAAGGAGACACATGATGGGGTAGATGAAAGAAGATCATTCCACATGGCCTGGAACATCGGCATAGCATGGAGAATAGCAGTCCAAAGGTACATATGTATATACGGGTTCATATTTGTAGAATAGAATTAAGGGCTAACTTAGATGGGCTAAGATTGCACAATTCAGGCCCAGGCTTGTTAAAATCCATCAGGGGTGACTGTGTGCATATTTATAATGGTAGGTTAAGGATTAACACTGCCAACCAATTAATGATAACCTAAATACTAGTAAATAATTTAATTGATTCTTTCTACAGATATCTATTAGGTCCATTTGGTTCATTACATCTGTTAGTCTCATTGTTTCTTTGTTTGGCTTCGGTCTCGACCTGTCCATTGGTGTGAGTGAGGTGTTGAAGTCTCCCAATACTAATGTGTGGGAATCAATGTGTGGTTTAAGCTTTAGAAGACTTTCTTTTACAAATGTGGATGCCTGGTAATTGGGGCATAGATATTAAGTATTGAGATATCATCTTGAATTTTTCCTTTGATGAATATATAGTGTCCTTCCCTAACTTTTTGATTAATTTTTGTTGAAAGTCTATTCTATTTGATATTAGGATGGCTACTCCAGCATGCTTCCTGAGACCATTTTCTTGGAAAACCTTTTCCCAGCCTTTTACTCTGAGGTAGAGTCAATCTTTGTTAGTTAGGTGCATTTCTTGAATGCAAGAAAATGATGGGTCTTGTTTATGGATCCATTCTGTAATCCTGAGTTGTTTTATTGGGGTGTTGAGTTCATTGATGTTGAGAGATATTAATAACCATAAAGTATTATGTCCTATTTGATATAGGTGGTGGTTGTGTGTTTCTCTTGGTTTAACTGCAATGGAGTTTTTTGTTTCCTGTGTTTTCTTGGGTGTAGTTATCTTCTCTGGGTTGGAATTTTCCTTCAAGGATCTTCTGTAAAGCTAGATTTGTGGGTAGATATTGCTTAAATTGTTTTTTTCATATATTATCTTGTTTTCTCCCTTTATGGTGATAGAAAGTTTTGGTGGGTATAGGAATATGGGATGGCTCCTATTGTCTCTCAGGGGTTGTAGTATGTCTTCCAAGGCCCTTCTGTCTTTTAAAGTTTCTGAGGAGAAGTAAGGTGTAATTCTGATGGGTCTGCAATTTTATGTTACTTGACTTTTTTCTCTTCCAGCTATTAATAGTCTTTCTTTATTCTGCACATTTTGAGTTTCAATTATTATGTGGCAAGAGGAATTTTTTCCTGGTCTAATCTATTTGGTGTTCTCTATGCCTCTTGGAATTTTACCAGCATCTTTTTCTTTAGGTTTGAGAAATTTTCTTCTATGATTTTGTTGAAAATGTTTCCTGGACCTTAGAGTCAGAAGTCTTCTCTTTCATCTATGCCTATAATTCTTAGGTTCTCTCTTTTCATTGAGTCCTTGATTTCTTGAATGTTGTGGGCGAGAACTTTTTTAGATTTCTCATTTACTTTGGTTGTTGTACTGATTTCTTCAATTGAATCTTCCATGCCTGAGATTCTGTCTTCCATCTCTTGTATCCTATTTGTGATACTCTTCTCTGTAGTTCCTGTTCTCTTTTCTTGATTTTCCACTTCCAGGATTATCTCTGCTTATATTTCCATTATTGCTTATATTTCTAATTTCAGTACTTGCACTGTTTTATATATTTCCTGCTTCAATTTGTGTGTCTTTGCCTGCCTTTATCTTTCATAGCCTTGTCTCTTTCCCACTCTTGTTTGTCTGAGTTAGCTTGGAAGTCTTTAAGGGAAATCTCCATTGCTTTCAATTATAGAATTGTGATTTCTTTAAGTACTCTCAAGGATTTGTTTTCTTCTCTTAAGGCCTCTGTCATTTTCATCAGTATAATATTGTCATCATTTTCATGTGTTTCAGCTGTAGTGGGATGGTCATGGCTTGTGGTATTAGCATTGCTGAATTTTGTTGGATTCATATTTCCCTGACTTTTGTCAGTTTTGTTTTTTCACTGACCTTTGGCCATCTCATTGTCCTTAACTCATTGTTCCTAATGTCTTCTGGACATGGTGCTAAGGATGAGCCATGTAGAGGCCATATGAAATTGGTGGTTCTTAGTTCTACACCAACTAGGTGGGGCCTTGTGTTGGGGGTTGGATCTCAGTAGGCCACCCAAAATTCACCCCTTTCTGATGTGCCCCAACTGATTACTCAGATTGGAGATTGTGATGGGATATGTTATTCCAGCTTGCACGGTCCTGAAATCCAACAGGCCTTCCTAAGTGAGGTCATTGGGGGTGGGGTGGGGCATCAGAGGACCACTGATTGTAGGCTAGAGCTGCAGATCCCCTGGTCTGTCTTGTCCAAGGGTCAGGTCTGTGGTCATGGTTACCCCAGACGGCTCCTTCTAGGTGGCCCTCCTAGAGGCATCTCTGTGCCTCTCATCCCTAAGTGCTGAGCCTTGTAGTCTGTGTCACTCAGGCAGTGTTCAGTGACCAAGAACCTGCTCTTCCAGGGCTGGAACTGTAGATTCTGAAGACCCAGTATCCTGCTGAGTAGGGGTAAGGTGCACTGGCAAGGAAATCCACTATGAACACCACAACCCGTCCACAGGGCTTAGACTCAGTAGAGCACTGCCACCTTTTAACTCAACCACCTGCCTTTTAGCCCGCTCTGATTTTGACATTCCTGTGGCTCTGCTGGTCCTCTTTTGGGTGCTGAAGGGACCACTTTGAAGCTGTGGGCTCAGGAAGCAGGGAGAAGCTCTGTCTGGAGGTTGGAGCTGCCTTCTCAGTCTCAGGTCCTGAATTGATCAAACCTGTACCGTGACAGAAATTTCCCCTGCCCCTCTTGTCTTATTGACCATAATGTTCTTCAGAGTGAATCCAAACCTTCAGTGCAACCCCAAACATGCTTTTGCCTTCCATACCTCCACTCTGCTAGAGATATACCATGGTGGCCCTGCAGTTCTCCTGTAGCTCAGAATGTGCTGTGAGTCACTGCCATAATGGTTCTGTTGAGAATATACCCATTACCATGGATCCATTGGTCTGCTTTTTGATGCTGGAATGCCTACATGGAAGCTGGGGTTTCAGGAAGCTGCTAAGTACTCCTGTTTGGGGTTCAGAACTGCTAGCTGGAGACCAGATTGGCTCAGACCCATGGGCTCCTCTCATTATGAATCTCTCCTACTTCAGACAACTTGGGTCATTCTTTAAGACTCATAGAGCTTACACCCAGAAGTCATGCTGCTTCCTAGTCATGGTGGGAAGAGGTCAGCAAAATTTCTTAAATTCTCTGTCAAGTGCTAATATGGTTGATGAGTTCTTTTCTTCCCTGCTAATCAAACTTTCTCCCACTCTACCTCTCTAAGCATCAGAGATGAGTTACTGCCCTTTTATATTTTTAGGGTTTTTTGAGACAGGATTTCTCTGTGTATCCTTGACTGTCCTGGACTCACTTTGTGGGAACAGGCTGACCTTGAACTCACAGAGATCTGCCTGCCTCTGCCTTCTGAGTGGTGGGATTAAAGGTGTGAGCCACATTGCCCGGCCTGACCACTTTTTTTTTTTTTGACACAAAAGTTCTAATAAATATCTGGGACCTCATCCCTACTTAGGGATCTCTAAATCTTGCCCAGAACAAAACAATACTTCTGGTCCATATGGGTGTTGATAAGATCTGTTCTCAAATTGCCCTGTGCTGTTTAAAGTCACTGAGAAGCTGGCTCTCAATATGAGATTTATCCTCCCACTTCAAACTCAAGCATGTTTGTCTCAAAATATTCTCTAAACCAGTGGTTCTAAGCCTTCCTAATGCTGTGACCCTTTAATACACTTTCTCATGTTGTGGTTACCCCCAATCATAAAATTATTTTGTTGCTACTACATAACTGTAATTTTTCTACTGTTATGCATCCTAAGATAAATATCTGTATTTTCTGATGGTCTTAGGCCACCCATGTGAAGAGGTCTTTCTACCCTCAATGGGGTCATGACCAACATGTACTGCTCTTACTTAGCCCATGTCCCCGTCACACAGGACCGTTTACTCTCTGACCTGGAAAAAGAGAAGGAAATGGCCCAAATAAGTGAAGACATTTTGCATTATAGGACAGCTCATTAGTAAATTATTTCCAAAATAGGTTATATTATGTCACAATATAGGGATGCCTACAGTAGAAACAACTACTGTATGTACAAGTACACAGAAGGTAACGGCTAGCTCCCTGACTTTGTGCCAACGTTAAAAGATAAGGTGATTGTTGAACTGTTGGTTGTCTTCTTCCATACTGTAACTGGGCTAGTAAGACCTTTAGGGAGATGTGGAAAATGACTCTCCACCTGGAAACACACACACTTTTTTTGTTTGTTTGTTTGGAAGCACCTTTACCACTTTCTCAGTCTCTTGCCTCTTGTACAACTCTGAGAGAAACAACATGCTGTGTTGCTGGTTATCCTAACCTATAGACCATGATTCCTTGAGCTGGGATCATGAATTTCCTTCCTCTGTTTCTTTATGTTACTATTACTTAGGTTACTTAGTTTAGTCCTTACGTTACTTAGAACTAAATTAATTTATAAGTAAATGCTCATACGAAGTTGTTAACTTGGCCCAACTTCATTTTGTTCATAGTAAAACTAAAACTTTCAGAAAAAAATAATGATTAAAACCAAAAATGTATATTCAATCAATGTGATAATAGAGGTTTAAAAAGTAGCTAATCATTCTCAATCTTTGTGGCAATTTATGAGTTTTTAAATACAAAAATTTAAATCTGCTTTTAAGGATAAAACCTCCATAATATGGCACATTCTTTCTTTCCTTATTTATTCTCATGACAAATGATATAGGAGAAGAAAGAAGTTAGAAGAAAAGGCCAATAGTAGAGGACAAAGTGGAAATTAATTAGAACAACAGGAAAAAGTAGATGAGAACGTACAAATTTCAGTCCACAAGGAAAGGTTGCAGCATTGAACAAGAGAAATATCATTTCTGTGGAACTGCGAGGGAAGGAGTAGTGGAAAATTAAAGACAGTAGACTGAGGTAAAATGTTGTTGAGTACATATATACATTCTCTCTGTTCTTCTATCATCTGAAATAGGAAATAAGGTCATAGCATGAGCACACAGAGACTGTCTAGAAGTGGCATTAGTATTTAAGGCAAGAGCAGATGTTTTAACATACGTATTTAACAACTCCCCCTTTGAGAATACTGTTGGACCTGGAAAAGGATGAGTTTCCCAAGTAACACTAAGAAGCCAACTGAAGTCGTGGATGATTATTCTGAGTCAGGTAAATGTGTTTTAGCTTTTTTTTTTTTTTTTCAACTACATTTAACTGAAGAAGCCCAGCTGTAAAGCCTAGCTTGGCAGCTTTAACCAAGACCTGAGTCTCCTTGAGCACTAAAAGACAAGTAAGCAAACATGCTGCTGTGTAAAGAAGTGATTGCCATAAGAGACCACAATGCACTGAGAGATGACCAGAGGAAGATAATAATGTGTTGGGTTTTGTTAACTCTCTACTAATTAAAAAAATCTCTTAAATAACAGGATATTGAAGGGTCACATAACAATCCATTAACTACTTGGCACATGACCCAAATTTAATAAATTTAATAAATTATGATATTTGGCATACTTCATGTATGTTTGTTTTAAAAACAAAATCAGAGGTAATTATGCTCTCCACCTGTCTCTTTGCACCTCAGGAAGAGTTAATGCATGATGATTTGAAGATGTGTACATAGTTTTTTCACATATGTGTTTTATAATTTGCACGTATGGTTTATACTTTCATTAATATGTCTACTAGCTAGAAGGATTCTTCTCATGCTTGTAGTGAGTATATTATTTTTTTCTGTCTAAAATCTCTTTCCTGGTGTCAAAAAATTATATTTTAAGGACTGATGCATGTGGCTAAGTGTAATTAAGTTAGTGCTATGGTCTGCATGGCCCTAAACTGCAGCTTCTTCGTGTCCCCTCTCCACCTACCTCTCAGAGGATCCTCTTGGCCACCCCTCAGGCCAGGGTGATCATTATCTCAGCAGGTCTCTGATCTATTTAAAGCACCATGGCTGGAAAGCTCTGTTCAGAGGTCTTTAGTAGGGAATAAAAGTGCTGGTTTGTAGGGTGTTTACCAAGCTATACTCCCACTTTCTCACTCTCAGACATTTCTCCTCAGTCTCTCAGAACTTTCACATTGCCAGTCTTTTTTCAATCTTCTCCAGTGTGTCAAATATTCAAGTTTCATGATTTAAAACTGAATTGCGTTATGCACTAATGATTCAACACCCTACCCAGCCATCAGGGTTATGCCATTTGTGACTTCTATATTTATCTCTTTGCTATTTTTCTAATGTAATTCTCTTTCCCTTTCTGTTTTTTTTTTTAATTGAGACACACCTAATTTAGAAGCTTTTATTATGCACATGCACTGCCAGTGTCATCTGTCTGGTGATTTGCATTTTCACCTTAACTCTTGTAAAGATTTTTCTTTCTTCCTTAAACAAATTTAGTGCAGCCTTTTTGAGACAAATAAAGGCTATAATCAGAGACCAGCACAGCTTATGAGCTAAAACTACCTGGGCTCACTCTGCTTATGAGAAGGTAACTTCCTTGTCTTCACATTTCTGTCCCCACCTGGGTTTGTTTCTGAATTAGTGAAAGAATTAATAGTAGGACTGATCTCACAGATCAGTTTGAGGGCTTTTCTGAGTAGACACTCATACCAATTTCTGTGAGCAGAACCGGAGTTTTGTTTTCATCGCAATTATCATTTTTTTTATCATGGTTTTTGCTTGCTTCAGTTAGGTTTCCAGAATCCCCTTTTGTTGATTTGCAGAAAGCTGAGTGTATATTTTGGTGATGCCCAAGCCTATTTTTTATTATGTTGACACTTAAAATGCATCCGAAGTGTGTGAAAGATGCTTCAGTTAGCCCCCTTGGCAGGTAGATGAAGTTTTGTATGCACTGTTCTTCGGGGCACCTGCCTTCCAGTGCCAACCTTTCGGGGATCATGGGCACATCCTGATGCCTTGATCTACTCTTCTTTTGTAACTTGACCCTATTCTTAGCATCTAGAAATTTCATTATCTGTTTCTAGTTTCCCTGAGAATTTATCGGTGTGAAATAATTCAGTTGCATGCAACCTTTTTGTTTTAGTGAAGAGGACTGGAGGGATGAGAGGAGGTATATAACTCTAGTCCACAAGGTGCAGAAGTCCAGTCCCTTTGCCTTAATTGTTTCTTTCTTTGACTATTACAATCCAAAGTGTTCTTTTTTCCTAAAACATAGGCTATATGATTTTCTATTGGAAATATAAATTGAACACTTCAAAAATGAATTAAATCCAGGTAACAAATATCATTATGACTATATTCAATTAGAAGTTATGTAAATGTAATTTTTGGAGGTCAGAAATATTTCAAGAGTGGGGACTTTGAAACATTCACTGCATCTATCATGTTTGATAAAATTTTTAAAAATTTATTTATTTAATCTTTTTAATAACCCATTCATAACCCCATCCCTCCTCTTTTCCCAATCCTACCCTCCAGCTCTCTGCCCCCATTCCCTCTCCCCTTCTTCTCAGAGAAGGGACCCCCCCACACACTAACCCACCCCAGTACTTCATGTCCCATCAGAACTAACTGCATCCTCTTCCACTGAATTCAGTCAATGCTGCCCAGCTAGGGGAAAGTTACCCGACTGTAGACAACAGAGTAGGTATCAGGGATAGCCCCTGCTCCAAATGCCAGGAAGCCCACATAAGGACCAAACTATCCTTCAGCTTCATGAGTGTAGGGGGCCTTGGTTCAGTCTATGCATGCTCATTGGCTGATGGTTCAAAATTTGTGAGCCTCCATGGTCCTGGGTTAGTTGCCTCTGTTGCTCTTGTTGTGTGTTTCTTGTCCCCTTCTGGTGCCTTTGTCCTTCCCCCAATTCTTCCACCAGACTCCCAGGTCTCTGTCCATTGTTTGGCTCTGGGTCTCAGCTTCTATTTTGATCCTTTGCTGTTGTGGAGACTCTCAGAGGACAGTCATGCTAGGCTCCTATCTCCAAGCAGAGCAGAACATCATTAATAGTGTCAGGAGTTGCCTCTGCTATAGGTTGGGACTAAGTTGGGCCAGTCATTGGCTGGTCATTCCCTCAATCTCTGCTCCATCCTTATCCCTACATGTCTTGTAGGCAGGGTAGATATTGGGTCAAGGGTTTGGTGAGTGGTTTGGTGTCCCCCTCCCCTCACTGGCAGTTCTATCTGGCTTTAGGAGATGGACTTCTGTCTCCTGATCCCCTGCTGCTAAGATTCTCTCTCAGCTAGAGTTATCCATTTATCCTTACAGGAGCCTACCTGTCACATGTCTCCAGTTTGTCTCAGAGGTCTCACCCCATCAGTTTCCCTTCTCTTTCCCAGACCTACTACCACCCACCCCTGCTTTTTCTCACCTGATACCCACCTTCATTACCCTCCCCACCCCTTTTCCCACCCAGTTCCTCACCTGATCCCTGCCTTCATTCCCCTCCCCACCCTTTTTCCCACCCAGTACCCTCTCTTCACCTATTTCCGATGTCTATATTTTTCCAAGGAGATTCAAGCACCACTCCTTGTAATTTAGCTTCTTTGGTTCTGTGGATTGTAGTATGGTTATCCTGTACTGTATGGCTAGTATCCACTTACAAGTAAGTATATACCATGTGTGTCTTTCTAGGTCTGGGTTACCTCACTCAGGGTGATGTACTCTAGTTCCTTCCATTTGCCTACAAATTTCATGATTCCTTGTTTTTAATAGCTGAGCAGTATTCCATTGTGTGAACATACCAAATTTTCTGTATCCATTTTTCTGTTGAAGGATATCTAGGTTGTTTCCAGGTTCTAACTATTACGAATAAAGCTTCCAAGAACATAGTTGAGCAAATTTCCTTGTGGTATGATGGAACATATTTAGGGAATATGCCCAGGGGGTATAGCTGTGTCTTCAGGCAGAACTATTCCCAATTTTCTGAGAAACCACCAGATGATTTCTAAAATAGTTGTACAAGTTTGCATTCCCACCAGCAATGGAGGAGAATTCCCCTTTCTCCACATCCTTGTCAGCATGTGTGGTCACTTGAGTTTTTAGTCCTAGCTATTCTGACAGGTGTGAGATGGAATCTCACAATCGTTTTGATTTGTATTTCCCTGATGAGTAAGTACACTGAGCATTTCCTTAAGTGATTCTTGGCCATTATGGATTCCTCTGTTGATAATTCTTGCTTTATCTCTGCACTCCATTTTTTAATTGGGCTATTTGGTTTGCTGGTGTTTAATTTCTTGAGTTATTTATATATTTTGGATATTAGCCACTTGTCAGATGTAGAGTTGGTGAAGATCTTTTTCCAATCTGTAGGCTGACAATTTGTCCTATTGACAGTATCCTTTGTCTTACAGAAGATTTTCAGTTTCATAAAGTTCCATTTATTAATTGTTGATCTTAGTGCCTGAACTATTTGTATTCAGGTCATGAAGTTGTCTCCTGTATCTATGAATTCAAGGCTATTCCCCACTTTCTCTTCTATTACATTTGTTATATTTGGCTTTATGTTGAGGTATTTGATCCACTTGGACATGAGTTTTGTGTTGGGTGATGTGGGTCTATTTGCATTCTTCTACCTACAGACATGCAGTTAAACATGTGTTGAAGATGCTTTCTTTTTCCATTGAAGTTTTGACTTCTTTGTCAAAATCAGGTGTCCATAGGTGTATGGGTTTATTTCTGGATCTTTGATTCAATTCCATTGATCAACCTGTCTGTTTTTATTCCAGTACCATATGGTTTTTATTACTGTTGCTTTGTAGTACAACTTGAATCAGGGATGGTGATAGCTCCAGAAATTCTTTTGTTGTACAAGATTTTTTTTGCTATCCTGGGTTTTTTAAAATTTTCTATGAGAAGTTGAGGATTGTTCTTTCAAGGTCTGCAAGGATTGTGTAAGTATTTTTATGGTAGTTTCATTGAATCTGTAAGATTGCTTTTAGTAAGATGGACATTTTTACTATATTAATCCTACCAATTCATGAACATGGATGATCTTTCCATCTTCTTATATCTTCTTCAATTTCTTTTTTCAGAGACTTGAAGTTCCTGTTAAACAGGACTTTTCCTTGTTTGGTGAGAGTTACACTAAGATATTTTATATTATTAGTGGCTATTTGAAGGGTGTTGTTTCTCTAACTTTTTTCTCAACTCATTTATCATTTGTGTAAATGAGGACTTCTGATTTCTTTGAGTTAATTTTGTATCCAACCCCTTTAGTGAAGGAAATTATCAGCTAAAGGAGTTCTCTGGTGGAATTTTTAGGGTCACTTATGTATACTATCATATCATATATAAATAGGGATACTTTGACTTCTTCCTTTTCAATTTGTATCCCCTTGATCTCCTTAAGTTGTCTTATTGCTCTAGCTAGAACTTTAAGTACAATGTTGAACAAATATGGAGAGAGTGGAAAGCCTTGTGTTGTCCCTGGTTTTATTGGAAATGCTTTGAGTTTCTCTCCATTTAACTTGATGTTGGCTATAGGCTTGCTGTATATTGCCTTTATTATATGTAGGTGCGGGCCTTGTATCCCTGATCTGTCCAAGAATTTTACCATGAAGCAGTGTTGGACTTTGTCAAAGGTATTGTCAGTATCTAACAAGATGATCATGTGATTTTTTCCTTCATTTTGTTTATATGCTGGTTTACATTGATGGATTTTCATATATGAACCATCCCTGCATCCCAGGGATGAAGCCTACTTGATCATGGTGGATGACAGTTTTAGACCTTCGGATCTTGTCTACACAGACTTATTGTCTTTTATTTAAGCAAAAGCACATTTGTGGCTCATAATTACTATGGTTTCAGTAGCTTATGTTTCCAAAAGGTAGATGTACATGTTCAAAGCACAATTGCCCCTTTCCAATTTCATTTCTACTGCTGAGATTAAAATATCCTGGTTAAAAATCAACAACAACTTAGTGTGGGAGGGTGGGACCAGGAGGGGAAGACAGAAGGGACTGTGATTGAGATGTAACTCAAATAAATAAATAAATGTTGGGAAAAAACATTTAGGGGAAGAAAAATGTATTTGGCTCACAAATTTTGGTTATAGTCCATGACTTTTGGAAAATCACAGAGACAGATACTTGAGACAGTCAATTCATATCCACAGTCAAGAACAGAGAGAAACAGAGGCACTTATGACACCTAACTGCTTGCTAGTTTAGTACTTAGGTAGCTTTTTTTAATATTCTAGAGTCTGGGGCTCTATGAAATGGCGCTGACCACAAAGGGCTGACTCCATTTCCAATCAAGAGAGCTCCCACAGACCTGTCTCCAGGTCAACATACTCTAGGCTGTTTCTCAGTTCTGACCCTTTTCCTAAGTGGTTCTAGGTTGTGGCAAGTCATCATTTAAAACTATCCACCATAACCTCTGGTTGTCTTTTGTGAAGTAAAACTCTTATTAGTTCTAACATACTGAGTGAAGTGATTTATTGGTATATTAAGAGTTTGCTGGCACTATTGGCAGTTGGTAGAAAATTTAGAAGGTGTGGTCTAGCTGAGGGAAGTAGTTCGGTAGAGGGTGTTGCCTTCCAGGTGTCAGGCTTAACTGATTCCTTCCTCTCTGTGTTAATGGTGGCCCTGTAATGAGTAGTTTCCTCTACCAGACTTTCTAGTCACTATGACGTAATCCCAAAGTCTTAGGGTAATGGATTCATTAATCTTGCACATAAATCCTCTGAATGCCTAAGTTAAAGTATTTCTTTTCTCTCTCCTTTTATTTAGGAACACATGCATGCATAGATGTGTGGAAGCCTGAGGTGAAGTTTGAATGTTGTTCTCAGAATGTCTCAGAATACTCTCTTTTTTGTTAGTTTCTTTCTTTCTAACAGACTCACTGG
Organism: Lophiomys imhausi; assembly: GCA_907164525.1. Classification (NCBI taxonomy): domain Eukaryota; kingdom Metazoa; phylum Chordata; class Mammalia; order Rodentia; family Muridae; genus Lophiomys; species Lophiomys imhausi. The sequence goes on from CAJQZJ010000165.1 coordinate 1,842,792, forward strand.
CCTCAGACTTGCAAAGTAGCTAGGTTGACTCCCTGGTATTACAAGCACACCAGAATATACTCAGCATTTTCATGTGGCATTTAGTGATCAGACTCTTGTCCCCATTATGGTGTATGGTCTGAATCCACTGCTGCTAACCCAGTTGCAATATGCTGTCAATATTTCAGTACCAGACAGACAGTGGTATAGTCATGAATTTGCCACCTATATGGAGCTGTGGCTTCTTCTTCAGAACAGACTAACTGGGGGAGTACCTGAAATGGCTTCTCTCTGAACAGCATTGAGTGGAATCACTTAGAAGAGATCCGAGACTTCTGTATCATGGCATGACCACCACATTAAAAGGTTTTGCCACACTCTGATCCCACAACCTGCTGAGACCATAGTCCATACTGTTACAAGGGAATCACTGCTATGGCAGAGATTCATAACTGGAGAATACTGCAATCAGCCATAGATGATGCAAGCTGAAGTTTAAATATAATATACTGATGCTATATATGTGATAGTGAGTTTTGATTGTCACGTTGGTAAGACCTAGTATCCTGGTTTTATATCATGACTAGGATCCATGTTAAAACAGGAAGCCTATTGCATAGCAGTGTGATTTACTCTGCACCATACTGGATGTAAAAGCTTGGTCTCAGAGTCCATAGGGATGAGTGCTGGAGACAATTTTTCAGCTAGCAATATTATGCTAAGTTGGCTGAGACTTAAGGTTTACCACTGTAGACCATTATAGAATTCCAATGATTAGAGTTATGTTTCAGAACTGCTTCGTAGCTAGCAAGAGGTACGCAAAAATTTGAATCTAACTTACCAGATCATATGCCTCTGCTTTATTCTGAAACATGTGTAGAGGCTGTGCTTGTGAGCTCTGATATGGTTATAGGACCTTTACAGTAGTATTGTAGTAAGAGCATATCTTAGATGCCTACAGATATGTAGGAGTTAGATAAATTAGATTTAGAAAATATATAGGAGTTTCTGATACTGTCTCTTAATTTGGGGCTTGAAGAGCATTATCAGCATGAAGTCAGCAAAAACAGGAAAGACTTAATAGACTGAAAAACAAGTTTGAAGCCAGGAAAACAGGAAAGACTCAATAGAATTGAAGAAACAAAGTATCTGGCCTGACATTGTTTTCAGCTGCTAAGTGGGCGGAGCCCAAATTAAGCTGAAAACAGTTCCTCCTATTTGAGGACAGTGCGTGGAGCCCAGAAAAAAAGAGGCCCCTGATGCTAGAGAGCTCCAAGAGTCCTGCTGAAAAAAGGGCTGGCCATTGATGGCCAGCTCTCTCCCTGAAGCAGAAAGAAGCCGGTGAGTAAAGAAAGCCTGAGCAAGACACCAAAAGGCCAAGGACTTGACCCTGTGGCTCAGCTTTTGCTTAGAGGGGTTTGATCTGTCCGAACAGTGGCCTAAAAGAAACTGTGCCTGGCTTTAAGGACTGAGGCAGAGCAGCTGAGTTCCTGATTCAAAAAAAGTATGTTGGCCTGCAGACGGCTGGGGTCTCCCACAGAGAAGAAAGCATGAAGCCTTATTTAAGGTGAGACTGCAATAACCAACTTACCCTGACAAACCTGCATCTGAGAGATCCAGAAAAAGGACTGCTAAGTGCGTTAAAGAATTTACAACAAAGACTGTGTTCCTGATGACTGAGGACCTGCCCCAGAGACTGTATCATTCTAAAAGGTTCTGAAAGTAGTTGTTATAATTATCAATAGGTTTAGTGGATAGGTTAAAGGGGTTGTAGGAATTTATAGGATTAATAGTTAAGAAATTGTTGGTGTTTGTTATAAGTGAATTTAGTAATAAATAAATAAGAGTTAAATAAATAATAATTTAAAAGTTCGGTTACACAGATAGGACTTAGGGCGCTGGAGAACTGGCTTATGTTATAGACTGCTCTATTGTAATCAGATCAGGGTTAGTTTCCTAGCACCCACGTTCTTTGGGTGGCTCACAACCACCTGTAACTTCAGTTCAAGGGAACCTGACAACCTCTTCTTCTTCTATGGATACCTAGAACCATGCTATATATATGCAAACACAGATACACACACTTACAAGATGGGGCTATTGATTTTCTTTGGGACCTTGTACACATAAGTACTTTATCAATGTTGCAGAAAAAAATAAATAGGAAATCATGTTTAAAGCAGTATATTTTTTTGTGGAAATATCGAACAATTTTTAATATTAATACTGAGAAGGTAGAGAACACGTTGAAATGTTACCTATATTATTTTCTAACAAAAAAGTATCAAATTAAATTCATGATGTTATCTGTCCCCAGTATGCTTTACCCTGTTCTTTTATTGTGTTTTACCCATATTAACCCATCAAATGAGTTTTATGTGTTTTTAAATTTTGATTCACCCCTCCACACACACACACAAATGCATGTACATGAAGTCATTGGTTAACTACATAAAGGAACCATTTGGTTTGGTCATGTCTGGATTTTATTTAGACTCCTAGAAAAACTTATGCTTGCTCTTTGGCCACTGGGTGGTCATAAATTTTCTAACTGATCACTTATAATTCCTTGTTTCTTGAGTTGTGCAGAGCAGTAGACTAAAACAAATTGTTTACTTTAGCCTAATAGCCACAAAGGACCAAACATCACAAGGCTTCCACAAAGCCTCCCCTTTTCAAACTTTTCTGGGCTTATGTCATGTCACACTGTCAGAAACCTCACAGCAGAAAACAGACATTCCCTAACTAATCCCTAATTATATAATTAGAAGAACACAGAAAGCCCAAGCAAAATACGTATTTCCCTTATAACAATAGAGAATGGATGTATTTCCATATATTAACACCACAAGTCTTGCCAAAGTGCCTACTGCTGACTGCCTGTAAGCTCTTCGGTCGTTATAGTCTTTCCCTGCACAATTGCACCTTTGAATTCAGGTGTCGGCTTCATGTCTTGTCTTTTCTTTATAATGAAAGTCTGAACATGTTCACTGCAGATTAATCCACTCCATTTTCTTATTTCCAGGAAATAAAATGCAAATGACAATCTGTTCTCTGTGTGATGCCTGAAACACTCTTCTTCAGTGGGCTGCTGAGCACACCAATGTTCCGAAGTTTTAAACTCATATTTCTTTTACACTTTTTACTCCTAGAATGGGAACTTCTGGGCTAGTTATGGTTTGTACAATTGCTCCATTATTTTCTGTAGCATAGATGTAATTGTTAACAGTAACAAAAAACATACATGAGATCAGTTTTAGAATATGCATGTTTCCCATTGCTTGTTTTCAAGAGATGTTAATTATTTTTATGCTGATATCAGTTCTGTTTCATTCATTTAACATTGATATCATACATTTTTTTCAAGTGATATATTTATTTATTACTTCAGGTTACATCTCCATCACAGTGTCCTCTTTCCACCCCTCCCAGTCCCACCCTCCCACCCTCTACCCCTTATCCCTTCCATCACACTCCTCCAGAGTGGAGTGTCCCCACAGAACAGTCCCCCATCCCAGTTCAGCAGTCATATGAGGGCCAAGAGCCTCCTCATACACTGGAGGCCTACAAGGCAGCACCAATAGGGCAGAGTGTCTCATTGACAGGAAAAAAACCCCTACAGAACCAGTACCAAGAGACATGTAATAAAGCCATCATTTCAGGCTAGACATCCTAAAAGCTACACACACATTCCATATGACAATGTGTTGTTTCACTTTTTTCCTAGTAGCTGTAGCATGCTTAAGGGTTCTCTTCAACGTCATTTGTGCCCACTTCATACCTCCATCCTGAAGCACATTCTAAAGATTTTCCAGTGGCTCCTCTGGCTTGAACTGGGTTAGCATTTTCCTTTCCCATGATTTCATAATGCTAGACTTAAAGTCCTGTAGTCACAGCATCTTTTTAAAGGGCCTGTGTTCCTCCTCTTTAGAAGTTTCCCCCGAAATGAGGTTCAGCGTTAGATGATAGCACAAAGACAAAGATCCTCCACAACCCTGAATTTGCTCAAAAAAAAAAAAAATGAACAGAACTGATTGGATAACAAGGTTAATTTCATAATTAAGACTCTAGCAGAAAACAAAATGGAATGGCTCTGTGAGGATGAGGGTTTGCTTTTTGTTTGGCTTTGAATAAGTTTAACACAATAGCAAATTCCCAGTGTGCAAAATGGTCTATCATAAACAATGAACTTTCCCTTTAAAAGAAGAGTTAAAATTAGCTTGATGGGAGGATGTGAGGCTGGGGTGGCTTTGTTCATTGGAACAGGAGGGGAACTGGCTGGCATAAGTGTGTGGAGAAAAGACTAGAACAGGAAGTTCTGCCAGCGGCACAGGACCATGTCTTACAAAGACCAAGAATTTGGGGTAAATTGTCATTGTTCACAAGATTTATTTCTCTATTCAGGACTCAGCTGTTGTGAGCACATTAACCATTCACGGCCATTGTAGGAGACAAAAAGGTGAACACACCTGACACCTGGCTGCCCCTGAGATACTCTCCCTGTTTGTCACTCACATATGAATAGCCTTTACAGAAATATGCTGTGCTGCCCATTTGACAAAGAGAATGACTTACAAAAAACCTGCTATTTTCATAAGAAAATATATTCTCAAACTTATTATTGTAATGTGTCTTATAAAGTGACTGGGTTTTCAAAGACCATGTCAAATTTCCTCTCTACACTATGAAGTATTATTTACCTTGGATACTGTGCACTCTCCATAAAAATGATTTTACTTTTATTTTGTGTGTGGATGGACCTCTATGTGGGAATATACACTTACATACATGTACTTTCAGAGGCTAGAGGAAGGAAACCCTTGGAGTTGCAGCTGGGGATATTGTGAGCAGTCTGACTTGGGTAATAGGAACTGAACTTGGAAGAAAAATATAGGTTCTTAACCCCTGAGTATCTGCTCATCCCCATGCTACGCACCATTTTTGAGGCTCACCAGCTTCAGCATCTATCTTTAAGGAAGGCTGTGTAGGCCTCCCCTCCAGAGGACAGTCCATGGATAATTTAGCACCATGATGGGGGTGGCCTACGCATTTCTCTAGCTGCAATACACTTTGATATGTCATCTTCTGACAAAGCATTTCTCACTTTTCATTGGGATGATTGACAATCATTAGATACAAGTTTTAAGTGTAAACACAATTATGAATATTTTTCACATGTCCCTTGGAGAAAGTTCATGCTGTTACAGCAATGGGACAGATGATATTGTCAATGACTGAGCAGTGCCTGCTTCTAGAGTATCAGCAAGCCCTTCCCATTCTGGTGTAGCAACTTCTCACTGACTAAATGAGGATGTGGACCAGGTTACTGCTGTGTTTTCTTTCCACATCACAAGTGAGGCCTCTGTTAATCTCATTAAGAAATTATTAGAATTACTGTGCGAAAATTAAATGCCATTAGATCATAGCATTTTAATCTGATAGTGTTCTGTAAATGAACAGTTTAATCAAATGCTTGCGACAGCAGAAAGAGGGGTTATAATGTCAGAAAGGGGTAAGTTTGTATAATATAAACTTAATGAAGCAATTTTCTGGAGGCTGTGGGTATGGCTATTGCCCAGCTGGGTTTCATAGTGACTGCCTGTTTGTTACAATGCATAACATAGGTACCGGATTTTAGTGCTTAAATTCCTACTCCGAGGCTTTTATTAGTTTCTAAGCCAGCCTCGTATCTATTTAAGGACCTTAATTACATCCTTTGAAATAATTGCAATTATTTAACTTATGTTTCAAAAGTTCAGGAAAAAAAATACAGCCATAAAGTACTTACTCTCTAAATTGAATGAGCACCTTCAAGTGTTCTCAACACCAGGATTTTGTTTTCATCACTTGCAACAAAAGTTCACTGATTAAATGGATCACAGAGTGGTTACACTAACTCATTTCTGATCTCTTCAATATTCAAGAGAATAGTGAAGTTTAGGTTTTATTACTCTCAGTTATATATGCCACAATGATGAGTTATATTTACTCTCAACTATATGAGTCCACCACTGAGGTTGGTAAGGATATATATATATATATTCTATAACATTGAGATTTACCATGTGGTTGGTTGTAAATTTGAATTCCTAAGTTGCACTTTGTGGGGCATTAGTTAAGACAAATTGTTTCAATGACCTCACCATTGAGAAAATTTGCTTGTTGGCACAAAGCCTGTGTGTGTCGTTGTATGATAGGAAAGTGACACAGAAGAATGTTTGCTCTCTTCTACCTTTTGTCTGATGATTTAGCTTTATATTCACAATCAATTTGTAACAGTGATGATAATGTTGAATAGTAATGGACTTAAGGTAATGTATATTTTATTCAGTCTACACCCATGGCTAAGCCACTAACTGACAGGAAATTTCTGATTCAGAGTAAACTGGTACACCAGATTGAACCCATTACTCATCAATGCTCATATAGTTAGTTCTCTTAAATCCAATTGATGTTAGAATAATGGATAATAACACTTGGATGGCTTGAGGTAGTACTCGTGCAAAGAGTTCATGTGTTTGTTAGACACTGGATGGCATAGCAGGACATTCTAGCTGGCTCCTCAGAAAAGATTGGATCAATCAGAGAGATTTGTTTATGCTTGTGTGTATGTTAGCTTCAAAGAAATCAGAAGATGTCAAGGTCAGTGCTAATCAATAACAGGAGCCCACCTAATCTTAGCTGACTGTTTTCTGTGTGTCTTTGTGCGCAAGACATTGATCCATTTCTCTGCTGTTGAGAAGTTCTATCCTCTGAGCATGGCATGGCTGGTTCCCTCTTGAAAGATCAGCAGCTGTGATTACCCACTGGAGTCCTATGTAAGATTGGGTCTGTTGACTTTCTGTCACAGAGGGAAATGGTACTCACCATACCCACCCCTCTCAATGATTTGTAGGCAGTAAATAGATTCTGGCCTTCTTGTCTTTAGTGGTATACCTGGTCATATGCTGCTGATGTTCATTTCAGTAACCTCCATTAAACTCATCAGAATTGTTTCTCTGTTTGTGTCGCTAGTTCCTTATCTGAGCTGAATAAGTGTTTGTTCATCTCCTTGGGAACAGGATACACAAAAACTAAACCCAGGTACAAAATGATGTGATCTCAGACTAAGGATAAAATAGATACCACTATTGGAATAGAATACTGTTACAGAAAGAGAAATAAAATAATAAGACAATTAGTACTTCAGAATTAAATGTAATTATACAAGAGAGTCAGAAAATTGTTCTCAGTAATATACTCTTTGCATAGGGTTAGTATTTTAGGCATGGAGAAAAGAAGGTCTTGGTAGTGTGCTTTGGGGATATGTGGAAATCCAGATAAAGTTTGAGTGAGTGGGTTTTAAAATTTGTATTAACTTTATTATTAAAAAGTTGAAAGTTACAACATCTCACACTAAAATGAATCAAATACTAGTTCTATATGTCTCAATAAATGGTCTATTCCAAAGCTCTGTAGAGTTACTCTGGACTCTATGTCTTCACTATAAAATATGTTTTGATGTACTTATCCAACATGTTAAACAAAAAATGTACAATATAGTTGCAACTAGAAAATAATTACTTTATATCCTTCTTCATGAATCATGTCTAACATCTGCATTTGATCATCTGCATTCAATTGAGTGGGTCGGTTTTTAAAGGAAATAAAAGAATTCTGAAATAGAAACCAAAAGACAGAGAGAGGGTCAAGTTTCATGAGAGAAATACAGATGAACAACTTCCATAAAAGATACCTTATTTCAATCGAGATAAACAACTGGCTTCAGGAGTAGGACTCTAATTTTTGAATTTGGGAGGTTGATAAGGGAGAATTGAGAGTTTCAGGGGAGAGAGGATAACAGGGAGTCCTTCAAACAAACAAACAAACAAACATTCAAGCAAATGCAAAAGCAACTGAAACAAAATTTTTAATGTAAATAAAACTGATGTAAAAATTAAACAAACTTAAACTTGTAAAAAATTACTTTAAATATACAAAATTATGTTTTTGAATTATGGTTATTTAAATTGTTATTTATAAAAATTTAATTGACACAGTAAATTTTGAATATTTTATGTTAACTCTAACTCAGGCTTATTATAAATAACACAGTAACATTTTGTACTTTGACTAAATGAGGACATGAACACAGGTATAAAACAAATTCAAGCAAGGCATCTTTTGCTTCACTGTTCGTCACTTCACTTTTTTTTTCTGTAGGACAGAAAACTTGGTTACATTTGATATTTTGCTCTCTGAATCCATTTTGCATTTTATTATTGTTAAGAAAGAAAAACGTCCTGCTACCGTCATTCAATAGCCCTTGATATACCTGTGTCCTCTGCCCTAAGACAAAGGACAGCAACTGACAGATGGATGTTGTCAGGGTGGCCAGCAAGGAAAAATGAATGGCTTTTGTAGAAGGATTTTTGTTCTACAGATATCCATCACTCTGTTCAAGATGAAGATGGAACCATCATTTTACATTTTTTTTTCAACACGACTGATTTTCTTCCCAATGTCACTCATGAAGTATCACTATTAGATTTGGTCTTACTTTCTTTTGCTTTGCATTTGCGACCTTCTAGTTCTGACAACATGGGGCAACCTCAGGAAAGAGAAACTGTAGGCAGGAACCCAAGGCCAGGACTACCTGATGGTCCCTGCAAATACCTCTGCTCAAATCAGCTTCTACCCTTCTGATTCCACCTGTATCAATCATTCATGTTACATATTTAAACAGTTGTTGCCCTGAATACACTGATCCACTGCTCATCTACTAGTTTCCTTGATTACTCTATAGTGTGGCTGGATCTAGCCCTCTGGAGAGGTGTTAACCCTGGGCACATGGTCCTTGGCTGAAGAAGAAAGCAACCTGTGTAAACAACAAGGAGAAAAACTATCTATGTTCAGAGTCCCTATTGAGTGGGGTTGATTGTCCAGTGCAACTCAGAGCCTTCACCACTTTTTGATGCCTTAAAGTTCCAGTTCTCCAGTACACCTCCCCGACTACTGTTGCTTCTGTAATTCACATGAGTTCACATGACGGAAAGCTGAAATAACGCTGCACAGGAAAATGAAGCAAGACTGCAATTTTAATGTGGATTTTCTTCTTTTTTACAGTTGCTGATATATACTAAATGCCTATTTAAAGCCTGTTTATGATTGACATTTTGAGGCCAGATTATTAAATGTAAAATAGTCTCTTTGGCTAAGTGAAGAACAATGTTCCACTGAACCTAGGGGGGAAAAACCCTCATCAATAGTTTGGGAAGAATGATTTGAAACAACAATTCATGCTTTTAGTATTAATTAATTCACTCTTACATCTGTTAATGTATTTATTGAGCTTCCTCCAGGGAGATATATATGATATACAATATAAGAAATAAGGCAAAATTTTAACTTATTTCTGATTAATATATTTTGTAACAAAGAAATTTAGAAAAGATTTATTGAAAATTAGTTATGCCAAAATAAATGTATTTTACTGCAGCATGTAACCAAAATATAAATTAGTATGTTTATTGACACATACACTTCTTTTTATGCCCTCTATCCCTTCACTTTTTAAAACATGGAATTGTTAATGTCTGCTTCACACAAAATAATCACCTCAAATCTAATTTAATGAGTGAATTTATTAAGACATACTGTTACGGAATAAGAAACCAAATCTTAGTATTCAGAATTATTTTAGCTATCCTTGGGATTTTTGTTTTTCCACATGAAGCTAAAAATTGTCCTTTTGATACTTGCAAAGATTTGTGTTGAAATTATGATGGGAATTACAGTAAGTCTGTAGACTGCTTTTAATGGGATAGCCATTTTTAGTATGTTAATTTTACCAATCCATGAACATGAAAGATCTTTCCATCTTCTGATACCATCTTTAATTTTTTACTTCAGTGACTTGAAGGTTTATTTTTTTTTAAATCATATCAGCATTTTTCTTGCTTTGCTAGATATATGGCAAGGTATTTTATATTATTTTAGGCTATTGTGAAAGGTTGTTTCCATGATTACTTTGAGTCTGTCATTTTTATATAGGAGGGCTACTGATTTTTGTGAATTATTTTTGTATTCAACTACTTTACTGAAAATGTTTATCAGTAATAGGAGTTTCATAGTGGAACTTGTAGGGACACACCCACACACACCACATATATAATATTATCATATCATCTGCAAGTAAAGATACTTTGTACTTCTTCATTTTCAGTTTGTATTCCCATGATCACCTTCAGTTGTCTTCTTGTTTTAGCTAAGATTTCAAGTACTATATTGAATAAGTAAGGAGAAAGTAGATAGCCTTTACTTGTTCCTGGTTTTAGTGGAAGTGCTTTGAATTTCTGCTGATGTAGGTTGATGCTGGCTACAAGCTTGCTGTAAAGTGCCTTTATTGTTGAGATCTGTCTCTTAAATCCATAATATCTTCAGACCATTCATCATGAAGGGCTGTTGGCTTTTACCAAAGACCTTTTTCCACCTCATCTAATTAGATGATCATATGCTTTGGTCTTTCAGTCTGTGTATATAATGGTTTACATTTATTGAATTATTGATCCTCCCTGCATCTCTGGGATAAAGTTTACTTGATCATGGAGGATGATCTTTTTGATGTATTCATGGATTGTGTTTGCAAATCTTTTACTGATAACTTTTAGATATATTTCACTATCTCTAATTTCAAGTTGTACACAGCCATGGTAATATAAAGCTTCATGGTATTAACACAACATCAGATATGTTGGTCAAATGAGTTGAAGATTCAGACATAAGATCCAGAAACCTGTGATCAACCGGTTTGTTATAAAGTAACCAGAGAGACACACCCGAAAAAAGACATCTTCACTAATGGTTCTGGTCAAACTAGACTGCTGCATGTAGAAGATTCCAAATTGATCCATATTGATCACCCTGTACAAAACTCAACTGTAATTGGATCAAAGATATCAACATAAAACCAAATACACTGACTCTGATAGGAAAGATAGTGGGGAATAGCCTTGAAGTACACATACTATAAAAGGCTAATATCCAAAACATATGAAGAACCCAAAACATTAGATATCAAGAAAACAAATAAAAATGAGGTATAGATTCAAACAGAATATTCTCAAAATATGAAATCCAAATGACTAAGAAAAACTTGTAGATATGCTCAACATTCTTGGTCATCAGGGCAATATGAATTAAAACTACTTTGAGATTTCATCTTGCACCATTCAGAATGTATCAGTAATACAAGTGACAGCTCATACTGATGAGGATGTAGAATAAGGGCAACACTCATCTATTGCTGGTGGGAGTGCCAACATGTACAGCTATTATGAAATCATTGTGGTGGTTCCATAGGAAAATGGGAATTAATCTACCTCAAGATCCAGTTATATAACTCTTGGGCATATACCAGAGGATACTTCATTCTATAACAAAGTCCCTTGAACAACTACGTTCATTGCTGATCTATTAATAGTGCCTAGAAATTGTAAATCACCTATCCCTCAACAGTACCTAGATAGTTATGGTTAGAGGAAGACTGGATAGGAGAAGAGAGGGGAATATGGGGAGAGAGAGCTAACATTAAGGGCCACTTGAGGGGTAATATGGAAATTTAATACTGTATAAACTTTTTAAAATATATCATACCACACACACACACACACACACACACACACACACGCAATCTAAATGAAATTGTCAATAATGAGGGAGATGGAGTCCCAACTGGCCATCTCTTGTAACCAAATGAAACTTCTCATACAGGAATTGCTTTACATCTAATAGAGATGTTAGCCAAAGGGGTCTCATGGAAATTCTCAGATACCCAGCCTGTTACCAACTCTATAGGTTGTTCTACAAAAACTGATGGCAAGGCCCCAAAACATCTACAGAATACATTGATCATGAGAAGTCAAGCTGGTGCCAACACAGAGCCCTCACTGCTGTGTTCTATCAGCTTTGTCCTAGGAAGGTACTCTGTATGAACAAAAGGGAAACAAACACCAACCCAACTACAAAACCTTTGATCTACAATGGTATACATGTGGGAGTGGACAACCCATATATTATTATTATTAAGGCCTATTCCACAAGATGGAACCACACCTGACACTACTTGGTGACCAAGAACTGATACTAGATAGCCCAGGGACCTGGGATAAAAGCAAAAACTACCAACCTAAAAACTCATAGTAATAAAATGACTGCTAATAATCTGTTATACTTTTTCTTCTCTACTTTTACACTACAGATTTGTGTATATTTTAAAGCTTCCAGTTTAGTGTTTTTCTGGAATTCTTGAGTGTGTAAACAAGTAAGTCTCTTTTTTGTGCCTTCTCTTGTGTTTTTCCTTCCAATTGTTTGTTATGTCAAATTCCAATGCGTCAGTTTTTGTTTTATTTACATTATTTTATATTATATATTAGCCTTTAGAAGCCTGTTACTAATTGAAATCTGTCTTCTAATTAGAGACAGAAATGGAATAAATCCAGATGGGAGCAGAGGTATGGAGGAGCTGGGAGGACTAGGGTAGGGGAATCTATAATCAGTTTGTATATACACATACACACACACAAAACACATGCATATACGTGTCTGTGTCTATATGTATGTATATATATATATATATATACTGATTATAGTATATATATGTGTGTGTGTGATATGTGCATATGTATGAGTGTGTGTGAGAGAAAAGTCTATTTTCAACCCAAAGAAATTAAAAAAATTGAGAACAATCACAACATCAAAAATATATCACAATAACTTTATATATATAATCTATATATCTATCATTTATCTATCTATCTATCTATCTGTCTATATGGAGAGAGAGAGAGAGACAGAGACAGAGACAGAGAGAGAGACTGGCTTGATAGTCTTCTAATTTGTTTTGAAAAGTGTTTGTGTGTGTGTGTGTGTGTGTGTGTGTGTGTGTGTGTGTGTGTGTGTGTTTCCATCCATGCACCAGTCTTAGTATATGTGCAGGTATCTGTGGCAATATGCTGGTGGGTATAGCTAACTCATGCCTGCAGTGCACACAGAGGCCAGTGGAGGGCATTAGTTGAGTGCCCTCCTCCATCACTTTCCACCTGTGTTTTGAGGCAGGGTCTCTTCTTGAGCTTGGTGCTCACATTTTCTTGGTAAGACTGGAATAGAGCAATATTTCCTCATTTTTGGAGGTGGGGTTACAGATGTGTGCAGAATGCTGGGCTTGGGATGTGTGATCTGAACTCTAGTCTTCAAATTTATCTAGCAAAGGATTTTTCATAAACCACTGACCCTTTTTTGTCAACTCCTAATTTCTTCTTATATTTAATTTAATATATTATTTATAATAGCTCTATTTCAGATAGGAATAACCTTGTAAACTCAAGCCAGACATCTCTTCTCTGATTTGCATGCTGACTCAATTCTGTTGTCTGCAGCTGGTTTCTATCTTTATACTGAATTGCCTGCTTCATACAACTCTCCCTCATGAATCCCAGCTAAACCACATATATCACATCTGTTCCATAGCTGATTACTTAAAATGACCTATTTTCCAATTTATGGTGACAACTTATCATGTTTTAATTAAATATATGAAACATTTCTTTCATGTTCAAATTTCCATGAGAAGAAATATTTCCTCATTGTGTTTACATAAAACTCATTGATAGTATACATTAAGCATAAGAAATTGAAAAAATTGAGTATGATTTTAAGAGAGATCATATTTTTATAAATACTTTTATAGCAGTAGATTGTATTGTGTTTCTGTAGTCAGGTGCCCTGAAATATACTTCTTATTTTAACCTGAAGTCCAACATGAAATAATTACAAGCAATTATAATTTCCCCTTATTCAAATTTCTCTTGAATTTCTGTTTCCATAATAATAAGTTTCTTCATCTTATTATCAGCCCCCTTGCTTATTTTTAAATAAAGTAGTAAAGGGTGATACTTTTAGGTAGGACTAGAATGCAGTTCCCAGAGTCCATGTGGAGCAACTCATATCCACCTATAATTTCAGCTCCAAGCGACTAACAGATAATTGTAAACATGTATAAGTACTTATATGGATACACACACACGCACACACACACACACACACACACACACACACACACACACATCGAATATGCTTAGAAACTCACAGAGTAAGTAGATGGCCATGTTTTGGTTTAATAACATTTTTTTCTTTCAAAATACAAAACAATTTTTCTCAAGTGTAGACATATAATATTTATTTTAATATTGCCTAAAGTGATCTCCTTGTGTTTTAAGTTTTGGACTTTTTGAGACTGGGTTTTGATGTGCATCCCAGGCTGGCATAAACTTATCATCTACTGCCCTTAGTTTCCAAAATATTGCTGGGACAATATTTTGCTTTAGGTACAGTTATTGAATTTTGGGATGTATCTGCCCAACCATTATTCTTAGATTTAAACCAACTGTTACAGCAGGAAACTACTCAAACTCTTTGGCAATATAATGCTGCATTTTCTTTTCTTTCTTTCTGACACTTTGTACTTTCTCATTCTAATAAAATTCTTAATCAGAGACTCCAGTTAATAACAGACATTTGCATACTGATTAGTAATGACATTATCAAACACATGATAGATACCTTTTATAGGATGCGGAATTTGAATAACCATCAACAGTGATGAGGTCATCAAAATGTAACCTTATTAAAGTGCTTTTGATTTCCTTAATAACTGATTAGAGATTAAATTCCATCATCTTTTCACACAAGATCTTCTAATACAGTAATATTATAAATGTTTCCATTTATTCTTATCTCTACCTTTTATTACTGCTAAGGGAGAATGAAACAATATATCAAATAAAGATATTACCGGCAAACTACATTTTCTTCTTTCTGTCATTTGAAAATAAAGAAGTAATCATAGTAAATATCAACTTATTTTGAAATTTTATTTTGTTGTTTTTTTGTTTTCTAATTAGAGTTTTTAAACACCATTTTCTACAAATAACCATGTAACTGAAAGTTCTTGTAATAAGAACTTGAAGAGATAACTCAGTTGGTAAGGATACCTTCTGTGTAAGATGAAAGTCTGAGCTCAAACACCCAGCATTCAAATGATGAGTTGTGCATTGCTGCTTGTGACTGCAACACTAGTTTGTGCCATGGGTGTAGAAAAGGTAGGCAGGTCCTAGGACTTCACTGACACACCATTGTAATTATTGTTGTTGATCAGACGATCTGCTGGCCTTTCAGTGACTCTATAACAGCAAGTTAAGTCATCAGCCTGCAGGCTCCAGGAGCATCCTATTTCAAAAGTCCCTCCGAATTGCATACATTCCTCTGTCACACACACACACACACACACACACACACACACACACACACACACACAC
>CAJQZJ010000165.1:1858133-1912067 GCA_907164525.1 Lophiomys imhausi
CTGTAGGCAGGATGAATTATGGGTCAAAGTTTTATAGATGGCTTGGTGTTGCCTCCTTCCACTGGAAGTCCTATCAGGCTGGGAGGTTTCTATTTCCATCTCCATGTCCTCTGCTGCTAGGAGTCTCAGGTAGAGTCATCCCATGTCCTCCCAGGAGTGTACCCTTTTGCAGGTCTCCTGGTTGTTTCAGAGATGCCCTCCCATTAAATTCCTTTATCTCTCCTAGTCCTCTCACCTCTCACCCCAGCTCTCACCACACCCGATCCCCACCTTTGCTCCCCTCCCCACCCTCTCTCCCACTCGGTTCCCTCTCTTCATTCACTTCTGATGTCTATTCTATTTCCCTTCTGAGTGAGAATCTAGCAATCTCCCTTGGGCCCTCCTTTTTACTTAGCTTATCTGGGTCTATGGATGTAGGATGGCTATCTTGTATTTTACAGCTAATATGTACTTATAAGTAAGTACACACCTTGTGTCTCTTTTTGGGTCTGGGTTACCTCACTCAGGATGATCTTTTTGAGTTCCCCCAATTTACCTACAAACTGCATGATTTCCTTGTTTTTTAAAGCTAAGTAATATTCCATTGTGTAAATTTATCACAATTTCTTTATTCATTTTTCAGATGAGGGACATCTAGATTGTTTCCCATTTCTGGCTATTATGTAGAAAGCTGTTAAGAATATTGTGCCAATATTCTTGTGGTTTGGTTGAGTATCTTTGGGTATATACCGAGGAGTAGTATGGCTGGGTCTTGAGGCAGAACAACTCCCAATTTCCTGAGATCCAACCAGATTGATTTCCAAAGTGGTTGTATAAGATTGTGCTCCCACCAATAATAGAGGAGTGTTTCCCATGCACCACACCCTCGCCAGAATGTGCTGTCACTTGAGATTTTGATTTTAGTCATTCTGACAGGTGTGAGATGGATTCTCAGAGTCGTCTTGAGTTTCATTTCTCTGATGATTAAGGATATTGAGCATTTCTTCAAGTGTCTCTCAGCCACTAGAGATTCTACTTTTGTGAATTCTTGGTTTAGCTATGTTCCCATTTGTTGACTGGGTTATTTGGTTTCTTGGTGTTTAATTTCTTGAGTTCTTTATAAATTTTGGATATTAGCCCTCTGTCAGATGTGGGGTTGGTGAAGATTTTCTCCCAGTCTGTAGGCTGCCATTTTGTTCGAATGACAATGTCCTTTGCCTTACAGAAGGTTTTCAGTTTCATGAAGTCCCATTTATTGATTGTTGATCTTACAGCCTGAGCTATTGGTGTTCTGTTCAGGAACTTTTCTCCTATGCTATTGAGTTCAAGACTGTTCCCCACTTTTTCTTCTAATAGATTTAGTGTATCTGGTTTTATGTAGAGGTCTTTGATCCACTTAGACTTGAGTTTGTGTAGGTGATAAATATAGATCTATTTGCATTTTACTTTTTTAAAAGAGCAAAGAGATTTGTAAGTTTTATATTCAATGGTCAGCATATTTGTTCAAGAATGATTTAATTATCATACAGGCTTATTAATAACATAGAGTTTGTTTTGGATTATTATTTGATAAATTACCTAATTTTGGCAAGTTTATTTATTATCCTTCAGTGTCATATTTGGTATACATAAAATAAATTATAACCATACCATACTCATAATGTATGATAATGGACTTGAGGTATGATAATAACTATCTGCATAATTTGATATGCTGTTTTAAATATTTTTGATGATTCGATTGTAGATGTAAATTTTCTGTATCACACAGGTCAAAACATTTACATATTCTAGGATATTTTGTTTTGAAAGAAATCTGCCAAGTATATATACATTTTAAATCAAAATTCTCACATTGTAGCTGACTACCTTTGTTCCAGCTGACTGCATAACTTGACTTTCGTTGTTGTTCTTTCTGACAGTGTCAATGTATTTCCCAGGAATGCTTTGAATTTGTTGAATAGCTCAGCCAGACCTCAAATATTTTGGCTTAGTGTTTTTTTTTTTTGGCTCTAGAGTGTTGTCCCTACAGGATTGCAGTACTACAGGAACCAAAAGAGAAGTAGACAATCTTGAAACTCCAATATCTTCTTGTGACTTTTGTTTAAAAACTCATTCTGATACTTATTCTTTTCTATATATCCGCAGGCTTTAGTTTAAACAAGGAGAACCACCTGAGACCTTGATCTGAAGGGATGATTAGGTGCTCATCTACTCCGTGACTCATGAGTCATGTGTGATGTACTTTGACTCGGAAATGACACGGTGTCCTTTCAGTGGAGAAGCTTAGCTAATTAGAATGATGGGTTCTTCAGTTTAGGAAGCCAGGAAGCTCATTGCTTCAAAACTCAGTTGTAGAGGGGTGGAAAGAGGACACTATGATGGAGATGTAACCTGAAGCAATAAATAAATAAATTTAAAATAAAAAACAAACAAACAAACAAAAAACACACACACAAACAAACTATTTGCCGCTTAACATGAGAATACATGAATTGGGAGTGACAGAAAAAAGAGAAAAAATGTATAATCCATCATCTTTCATAACATAGCATAAGTCAATAATCTCCAAAACTGAAAGTGGATTGAATTCTTAATCCTTTGTGTAATGATGGTAGAACCAGAGGAAATGCATAGCAACCATCATTTTTATGATACCATGTTTTCCTGGAAATTTATATTTTTCAGATGCTTTCTGGAATTATTTTCAAATGTTTTTCTAAGTTTGAACATCAAAAGAGAGCATTGATCTACATTTCTATATTAAGATCAGATTCTAAGAGTAATCCATAGAAGCCTACAGATGATAAAATGAAAAATTTGTATATTTCCTCCAAGTCATTTTGGAAAACTTAGTGCTCTGTTGCAGCCCATTAAATTGTGACTATACAGATTCTAAATACTTTAGTGAATAAAAGGGCCATCAATGAAAATACATAAAACCACAATACATGGAAGAAAGAACTCAGATATTACCTTCTATTAATTATAACTTAAGTCATTACCTAAATTTGACATAAGGTAATTTATTTTTTTCTAAAATACATCAAGAAAACCAAAGCTAAAATTTCTGTTCATCTTTGAGAGGAATAACTCTATTATTTTCTAACTCTCATTTTCTGAGTTAAAGGTGTTTAAGATTGTGGCTGTTAGATTGTAGACATGGCACAGAACGTAATGGGTCTGCTGCCAAGTTTTACTACTTGTGTTCCTACCTGAAACACTCATGGTAAAAGGCAAGAAACAATTCAAACAGGTTATTTTCTGATCCCCATAATTTTGATAGCCAATGAATACAAGTATGTGTGACATCACACCTACCCACATATGTAAATTGGTAGAAAAAAACAAAGGCTATAACACATCAAGTTGCCTTTGTCTATTTTAATCAGTTTTACTAATTTGCACACATATACAAAAAGAATGTAGTCAAAGAGGTTGCATGGGTTTAGACAAATAATTACCTAAGACATTAAAATATTTTGCAATAATCTCTTAATCACATAATTTGTACTCTTTGACCTATTTCTCAAATTTGACAAGAGGATAACTTCTACAATGCAGCTCTTATGGGATGTGTCTGCATGTACTTCAGCAAACAGATTTTATATTGTCCTGAATAAATACATAACAGTAGTATAGGTAGATCCCAGAGTACATGGATGTTTAACTTTGCAAGAACCAGATTCACTGCTTTCTAATTTGACAATAACGTTAACAACTATTTGTTGATGAAAATTAACTATTTAAAACCATAGATTTTGTGAGATATATATATATATATATATATATATATATCTTATTTTTACCACACACTTGTCTTTCTCTTTTATCACTTCCTTTGTTTCCTTCCTTTGCTTAATAGTCCCTATGTATTTCTGATAGCTAAGTAGTATTTCATTGTATGAATGTACCAGAGAGGTTTTTTATTTTATTTTTATCCATTTGCCAGTTGAGGGACATCTGGGTTGTTTCCAATTTCTAGCTATTTCAAATAAAGCTGCTATGAACATAGTTGAGGAGATGTCCTTGTGGTTTGGTGAGATATCATTTGGATGTAAACCCAAGATTGATATGGCTGGGTCTTGCTACTCAGCTATCAGAAACAAGGAAATCATGCAATTTGCAGCCAAATGGATAGAACTAGAAAAGCTTATCCTGAGTGAGCTAGTCCAGACACATTAAGATGCACATGACATCTATTCACTTTTAACTGAATTGTAGCCATATAGTACAGGATAACTATCCTACAAGGACCAAAAGGAACAGGAACATGGACTTTGTTACCTGTTAGTAGGACACTTTGCCCTAGTATAGCTGTCATGTAGGCCCCCATTACAAGAGGAAGCTTTTAGCCCTCATATGACTGTTGAGCTGAGGGGGGCTGATATGTAGGGGCACCCCACAATGGTGGAGTAGAATAGGTGGGAGAAGGGGAGAGAATGGGCATGCGAGGGGTGGAGGGAGGAGACTGTGATAGAGATGCAACTTTAAGTAATAAATAAACATAAAAAATAGTTCTTTTTAATTTTTATGTCTTTTTTCTCATTGTGTATGTGGATCATATTTTCTTTACTCATTATATGTTGATGAGCATCTAGGGTGATTATGTAACTATGTATTGTGAACAGTGCTGCAACAAGCAAGGCTTTGTAATTATATTCAGTAGGTTTTGACTGTTATTTAGATATCAGGAGTACATCCCAATACTAGATCATCTGGTACTTCTATTTTTAGCTTTTAAATAAACTACAAACAATGTAAAGAGTTCCCCTGGTGCCCTGCCACCCAACATACACTCTTATCTTCATCCTCACTTACATTTGTTAGGTTTTGATAGTATATATTCTAGTAGATGTGAAATAGAATCCCAACATAATTTTGATTTGCATTTCTTGATGGCTAAATATTTTGAACAATATTAATATATGTGTTTCCATTTTTCTTTTAAAATTATTTGATTGGATTAACTTGACCATATATTTATTGGAACACTTATTTGTTCTTCGCTATTATCAGATAAATATGGTAAAGATTTCCTTTCTGCTTTCAGACTGTCTCCTCACTCTTGTTTTCCCTGAACACACTGTGGTTTTGATGCCAAAACATTTTCTTATTCTTACCATAATTTTTCTGTGCTATTTGGCACCTTATCAAGGGCAATATTGTCTTTTCCTATATCATAAATGTATCACACAATTTTTGATCAGCAGTTTCTATGTTTCAGGTCTTAGATTCATGAAGAGCTGAGTTTTGTAGAGGGTGAGATGTAGGGCTCAGACTTCAGTCTCATAAACGTTGTGGTTAGTATTCCCAGAAACATCTGCTAAATAGACTTTTCCCACATGTGGATATTGACAGTAACAGTTTATGTCTCACCTGCAATATGTCCAAGTTACAGGTGTTACATCATACCATGGACACAGGATCTTGCTGTCTTTCAATTTTGTTCATTCCAGTGGTGAGTCATGATGTTTTCATAGGGAGTAACATTAATTCTCATCATGTTCATCTTCTTTTCAGTCATTCATAGGACTTGTTTTATAAATATTTTTCTCAATATTTGCATTTTGGTGGATTTTTTTTGGTCATTTAACTGATGAGTAAAACAAACAAATAAACAAAGAACAAAACACACACACACACACACACACACACACACACACACACACACACACACATACACACACGCACACAAACCCAAACATAAATCCTGAATATGTTGTCTAAAAGATGCAAAACAGTATCTTGGTGTGGTCATCACTTTACCTCACTGTAGTTTCTACAAGATTTCAAAATTAGTGAGAATAAATTCACTAATATTTATCTTGTAGTTTGATATTCTAACAATTCTTGACTATGCTAATATTGTTAATATCAATCCTATGCTATTTAAATAGTTCACTATTTTTGCTTTTTTTTTTTAAGTTTATGATTCCAGTACCTAAATATATATGGCACGAGATAACTGTCAAGCTTGCCTAATTTTATGGTACATGGTAAGTACTTTTAGATGTTTTTGTCCCATTAAGTGACTTTGGCAAACATAATTAAATCACTTCAACATTGTACATTATCTGAAGGCTGAAATTTGTTGCATTGATATGCATATCAAAACAAATAATTGCAATGAGATAGCATTATCTCTTTACTCTTTCTTTGCTTCCAAAATCATTTTAGCTTTCATGCTCATTTCTTCTTTAGCATACAATTTAAATCAATTTTGACAACTTGTATAAAAGTGCCTGCTGGGATGTTAATTGAGATTGTGATGAATTTTATGTGCAATTTTAAGGCACTTGACAGTTGACATCTTGACAATGTCTTCTCATATGAACATTTCAGATTTCTTCATTTAATAAGTTTCTCCAAATTATTTCTGCAATGCTTAATATATAACTAAAAAGTTTAATGTATATTTTTTATTTTGATAGTTCATGCTATGTGGCAGTGTTTTGATGGATACTTTGTGAAGTTTATTGCTATTTTGAGTCAACTTAAAGATTTTATTCACCTTCAGATTATTTATTGCTTCACATTGCTTCATATATTCATTATGTCAGAATATGGAAAAGAACAACATCCCTTCCTTTCATGTATTACTTCTTTTCATTACATCATTGGATAGAATTTCCATGAATCTAAAACTAAAGTTATTACTCCAAATTTTATGTAAAAAGATGGGTATATCCTAATTGATTTTAATCAGACTAAGACATTTCTTTTCCTGTTATAAATTTGTGACAGAGAAAGGTGGGACTTCCTGAGATTAGAACAGGAAGCCTGTGCTTTAGACAGAGGATTAGTTCATTCCAGCCAGCATCAGGAAGAAGGAGGCACACACCATGGGTTAGAGAAAAGAACCTCATTCCACATGGCCAGGAACATCTGCATAGCGTGGAGAATGGCAGTCCAAGAGGACGTATGTATATCTTGGGTCGTATTTGGGTAATAGAATTAAGAGCTAGCTTAGATGGGCCAAGATTGCTCGATCCAGGCCTAGGCCTGTTAAAATCCACATGGTGACTGTGTGTATTCATTTATAATGGCTATTTAAAGATTAACAGCTGCTGAGCCAATTAAATATCATATAAATGCTGCAACATAATTTAATTAAAAAAATTTTTTTTACATATGGCGCCTAACTATGGCAATTAGAATCCATGCTTACAGCCTGGGAAGACCTGGGTGAAAGCTGGTTTCCTAGCCAAAGAGTGGGGAAGCAAAGCAAACTCAAATGCATTTCAAAGGTGCAGCTACCTTAACAAAAGCTGTTGCCTTGCAGCAAAAGTGGAGAGCTAAGGCTTAGCTCTTCTTACTTACTAAATAACTGGCAACCTTCTAAACAGAACTTGAGAATGGAATTAGCTGCCTAGATTAAAAATGGAGGAATTCATAATGCCTCAATATATTTGTATTCCAATTGAGTTTTTTCTTCTTAGCATGCAAATGATTTTTACCCTGACAATTGTGTACTAAGTGCTCATCAGGAGTTTCTGGTATCGGCCCACCAGTGAAATGCAGCCATAACTAGATTCCAAGGAATAATGAACAAAACGTTAAATGCAACATGGGATGGCGTGGTTAGACATGCCAAGGCTTTTGGAATGTTGTTTCTTTGCTTGATTTTTGTTTAGATGTCTTTGATTTTCCTATATCAGGAGGTAGAAAGGATATTTTCCTGGTTTGGAATTGCTAAAACATAGATTTTTGAAGATCTTGGGCAGATTTCGAATTGTCACTAAGTTCAAAGTTGCTCTCTGGGTTACAGAGTTACTAATATATGGCATTTAAGTGAAATATTTGAGCAGGGTGGTACTGACACATGCCATTAATCACTTAATCCCATCACACTAGAGGAAGGAACAGGCAGATCTCTGAATTCTAGAACAGCCTGGTTTAAACAATGAAGGCAGGGCAGGAAGCCTGCTGAGAAGATAAGGCTGCTTATTAAAGACAATCAAGAATTAAAAAATGACACATATTTTCCCTTGATGTTCAGGTTAATAATGTCCTTACTGATCTAATGGATAAATACAAAATCTTAAATTTACATAAGGAGAAAGGGGTCACAAGCCAAGTCTCCTTAGGTGTGTGGCTTCCACTGGAGAACTGGTTTCAAGAAGCATTTTGCCCCTAAAAGAGATCTGTTAATTGCTGGGTGTGGTGGTGCACGCCTTTAATCCCAGACCTTAGGAGACAGAGGCAGACTGATCTCTGTGAGTTTAAGATTAGCCTGGTCTGCAAAGTGAGTCCAGGACAAGGATACACAGAGAAATCATGTCTCAGAAAAAAAAAAAAGAGAGAAATAGAGAAAGAAATATATTCTGTTAACCAATGTAAGAACTCAGAGTTAGGCTGGAGAAGAAATTGCAAACAGCATGCCTCCCACAGATTACATTTAAGAAAAGCTAACATAAAATAGCATACCATGCTATTCTACATCAATCTCCTTAAGAATGGAGCGTCCATGGAAGAACTGGAACTCAAACTAATATAAAATGGTTTAATTAATGTTATTGTTTAATAAGGGTAATTCAATTATTTAAATTCATACTTTGATCTCAAAACTTGGGAGATAAAGAAAAACAGGTTCCTTGTGTGTTCTAGGCCAATTTAATCTACAGAGCTCTACAGAGCAAATAAAGAGAGCCCAAGCTACAAAGAGAAACCTGTCTCAATAAGAATAGACATATCCACATAGAAATGAAAACTCCAAATAAAGGAGAAAAGGAAAGAAAAAAATATATAAATGCATACCTTTGATCCCGAAATATGGGCGACAAAGACAGAGACAGATAGGTTCCCTTTGAGACTGAGGGCAGCCCAGTGTACAAAAAGAGGATAAACCTGTTTTAATCAATTAATAAATTTATATAAACTAGTGTGGAGAATACTTAAACTCCATACAGTCGTATGCTATATTTTCAATTTAAAATAGATTTTATATATATATATATATATATATATATATACTACTGCATGCCATCCTTTCACATGGCATGAATGGAGACTTACAAATGTCTTTTTTTCTGTTCAAACAAAGAACAGAAAAATATTCCTTAATTGATTTGTGCACCCTGCACATCCAAGACATTTTGATAATTGCAGAACTATATGTTACTTGTGAGAAATTGTATATTTTCAGAACAATGGGTCCAGAGTCCAAAGAAGACAATACAAGTAATCCAAATGATACAGCCTCATAGACTGCCTCAATAGCTGTTTCCTCAAAAATCTGCATCCAGAACAGCTTCAAACAGGTTGCTGAGATGGTCCAGCCTCAAAGACTGTTCCAGACAGGACTTCAATAAATCCCTGAACTTTCCTAACAAAGTCCAGCTTCTAACTACAAATTGCTCAGAACATTCCAATTGCTGAGCACATAGAGACTGGACAACAAATGTTACAATTAACTTGCTTAACCATTTTTTTTCCATTTTATTTGAGCCCATAAACAGGTTCTCTGCATTCCAATTCAGCAGGAAGAAGTTTTAAGAAAGCAACGTCCTATTCCCAAAAAGTAGGGTGGATGATTCTTTGGTTATTTGATGGGTTATAGATGTCGTTTAGGGGGAATTGTTACAAATTGTTATATGGTCTTGTTAAGCAAGGTGTAGGAGGTTAGGCTCAGGGATTTCTTTCTCTTTCTTTCTCTCTTATGTAGGGGGAGAAGACTTGAAAAGAAAAAAGAGGGGGAATATGGATTTATAATATAGAATTGATAAAAGGATAGATTATTGAATCTGCTCTGAAACTCAAAACTATTGTTATTCTCTAATCAGGTTATCTTTTGATACATTGGTAGAGAATTTTGTATATTGATAAAAATGAGATTTTTGTTGATTCATTATTGTATAGAATTTTATATTTTGACACATAATATTTATATTTTAACTCTTATATAACATATTGTGCCTATACAACTCATGTAAAAGTATGGGTTTACTTCCAATCCTTTTATGGGATGCTATTACAATCTATTTAGGAGCCTGGGTAATATAGGTTGATTTCTGGCCAGTCAAGTTTCTGCTCATGTCAAATACTAGTCTTAATTTATCACAAAATAGACTTAATATGTTAAACAGATAGGAAATGGTTAAAAATATAGTTTGTTTGTTCATAGATAGATAGAAGATAGACAGATTTATAAATAAAATGGTAGATGTCTTCAAAACCCTCAGAGGCATACAGAAAATGGCATTTAAAGATGTTTTTATTATTTTATGAATTGTTTAACTTTAGACAGTCAGCTCCTGACAGCTCCTATTTGACTTGGAAGAAGATAATGAGCATCAAAAGGAAATCTCCCAACAGGAGATAATTCTCAACAGACTATATACAGTCCAAAGATGGACCAGAGCTTAAATGCAGGTTAAGTCAATGTCCTGATTCTGCAGAGACAGAATGGGAAAATCCTTCTTATTTCCTGCTGCACAATTTAGTCTGTGAAAAGTGCTTGGCCAGAAGGCTGAAGATGATGCTCCAATGATATCAAGAGATATTTGGGACTGTCTAGGCAAAAAACTGTCATATTTCTTTTTGGAAGCTGCTCTTCTAACCTTCCTACTCACTCAAATAATAACTTTATCCCTTCTTATGTCTTTGATGGGGTTGATGGCATAATAGTTATAGAATTTCAATTGAACTTGAGTTGTTTAGGATTTAAAAGGATATTTTCAAGTCTAAATAAAATCTAGGTTTATAAATAAAGGATATGATAGAAATTATTTGGGATCAGAACTTTAGACACACCAAGATAGATAGATGATTTTTTTCTTCTTCAAGATTGCCTGATACAAATAGGCTAAACATGATGTGCATAACTTTTATATATGGTTTCCTTGATTGTTTCATATTTGTTCTTATTGTTTTTACTATATGAGTTAAAAAAAATTTAGCCTTTTTATTAGACAAAAGGAGGGAATTGATGGGGTACTGTTAAGCATTCTAAATGGTAATTGGTCCTGTTTGATGTCTGTTACCTTGTCTCTGATTGGTTTAATAAATGATGAGGCCTGAGATTGGCCAAAGACAGAGAAAGGTGGGACTTCCTGAGATTAGAACAGGAAGCCTGCGCTTTAGACAGAGGATTAGTTCATTCCTGCCAGCAGAAGGAAGAAGGAGGAAACACACCATGGGTTAGAAAAAAGAACCTCATTCCACATGGCCAGGAACATCAGCATATCATGGAGAATGGCAGTCGAAGGGGGGCGTATGTATATATGGGGTCATATTTGCGTAATAGAATTACGAGCTAGCTTTGATGGGCTAGGATTGCGCAATTCAGGCCAAGGCTTGTGAAAGTCCATTGGTCTGTGTGTGCTCATTTATGATGGCTGTGAACCAATTAAAGATAAGATAAATACTAATAAATAGTTTAATTAGCCATATTTCTTTCTACAATGGAGAACAGAGCTAATCAGAGAATTCACAAAGGAGGAATCCCTAATGGCTGAGACATTTGAAGAAATGCTCAGCATCATTAATCATCAGAGAAATGCCACTCAAGATGACTCTGAGATTCTATCTCCCACCTGTCAGAATGGCTAAGATCAAAAGTTCAAATGACAGCACATGCTGCCGAGGGTGTGGAGAAAGGGGAACTCTCCTCCATTGCTGGTGGGAGTGTAGGCTTGTGTAACCACTATGGAGGAGTCTGGTGATATCTTAGAAAACTTGGAATAGCTCTGCCTTGGGACCCAGCCATACCACTTCTGGGTATACATCCAAATAATTCCTCATCAAATCACAAGGGACTTTCCCCATCTATGTTCATAGCAGCCTTATTTAAATATCTAGAAGTTGGAAACAACCAAGATGTCCCTCAACCGAGGAATGGATAAAAAATGTGTGGTACATCTACACAATGGAATACTACTCAGCCTTCAGAAACAAGGAAATCATGCAATTTTCAGCCAAATGGATGGAACTAGAGAAGCTCATCTTGAGAGAGCTAACCTAGACTCAGAAGGATACACATGGCATCTATTCATTTATAATCAGAATTTAGTCATATAGTACAGGATAACTATACTACAACCAATGCACCAGAGAGAACATGAGCATATACTTTGTTTCCTGTCACTGAGACACTTTTCCCTATTAGTGCTCCCTTGTAGGCCCCAGTGTATGAGGAGGCTCTTCCCCCTTATATGACTGCTGAACTTGGGCAGGGGACTGTTATGTAGAGACACTCTATTCCAGAGCAGTGGGATGGAAGGGGTAGGGGGTAGAGGGTGGGAGGGCGGGACAGGGAGGGGTGGAAAGAGGACACTGTGATGGACATGTAACTTGAAGTAATAAATAAGTATTTAAAAATACAGTGGATTAACCTGATTTGATTTGAAAGGTTTAAACCAACCTTAAATTCTGATAATAAATTATGTTTGTTGAAGCACTGTTGATCTACATTTACTAATTTTGATTTAATATTCTGAGGAAATCTGATAGATAAAATATTCATGCAATATTCTTTTTCTTTTTTTTTTCCTTTTTGAAATTATTTGTACTAAGGCAATAATGGCTTCAAACCCTGAATTAGAAAGTACAACTTTCTGGAAAGTCATTTGAGCTTTTATGTAAACGTGATGTTATACATTACTTTAAAATGAAATAAATCCAATGACAACCAGTGAATACCTGAGATATTCTTTATAGTAAAAAACTCTATTATAATATCCTTAAATAAATTATGCAAATATGAATATATTTCTATAGCTTTATTAATGTATTCATTATTTTTACTGAGTTTTGTTAATTGTTCTCTTACCACTAAGGGTATAGTAGATTTCTTTAAGATAAATACATTTATTTTTGATTAATATTACATTTGAAAATTTAATTTTCTCTCAAATTTGAAAAAAATAATTAACTTGTTTAAACATTCTCTGTCACTGTTCTTTTCCATTAGCATATTTGTCCATTGTTCCCATGTGTTGTAAGTTGAAGTTGTGATAAAATTTTAGTCATCACCACCTTTGATGAAAGTATTATGGATTCCACATTTATTACTATTAACAGCTTTCTAAATCATCAACCTTTGGCAAATCTAGGTTTAAATGTCTTTTTGTTGTATTTCATGGTTCTATAGAGTCTGAGAGCTTTTTAAGCTCTTAGATTGTGAGTTCATATCTATGAGTTTCTATCTATGAACTCTGTTTTTATCAAATTTGGAAAAGTTTGTCTGTTCAAATACTTTGATACCATTTTCCTTACCTGCTCTTTCTTCTTACTTCCTCCCTCTTGTTTCCTTGACTTTCTTCTCTCCTTTTCTTGTGTTTTCCTTTTCTACTTCTCTCTAGTGTCATACTTGTTGCATTGCCTCTGTACTAGAGTAAATCCTGAGATCTCTACTGTTTTATCTCTGCTTACATCATTCTTCACCTGTTGCTTTAGTGGGATGTCAAATTCAATGGTGCTTCCCTCCACAATCTCCAATATACTGTTCATCTCATTCAGGAGAATATCAATCTCAAATAATATGATTATATTTTATCTTCAAGAGTTGGCTTTGTTTGTCTTTTTATGTCTTTCTTGCCTGCTTCCATCAGGCTCACTTTTAGATATAAAAGCATTATCTATAATATTTCATGTGCTAATTTTATCAGTCCTTTATTTCTGTGTCTGCTTGCATTGTGTACATTTTACTAGTTATTCATTTCACCTTTTTTCATACATCTTGTACTTTCCAATTTTGTCTCTGAACATAAGTTACTTTTTGTTTTGTTTTGCTTTTTTTTCATTTTAGACATTAATGTCCTTACTAAACAGGAAGTAGGCAGCTCTTGACCCTGTCCATGATTGATGAATGGTACTTATGGACTGCTACAAAAGTCCTTGGACATCACATGCTTCCTCCACTCTGAAAGGAGGGATTTGGATTATTCTCTACCATTTGTATGCATGACAATGGTTTGGATGACAACTCCTAAGTAACTTCTTCCCTTGAAAATTCATCTTTCCTAGAATGTAATATTGTTTTACTCCACCCCTGTGTACACTGGGGTAAGGATTTGAGGCATTCTCTCTGTTGCTTTATGGTTGTCTTTGTTCATAACCCTGTTTTGGTCCATAAGTACTCTTGTGCATATTCAAGCTTTTGTGCTAATCCAAGTTCCAAACTCTCTCTATTTTTATTTTCTGTTTTCCACACTATACTTTGGAAATAGCCTCATAGAGAAACCTATATTGAAATCAAAATATTTCCTGTTCTAGGTCCTCAGTCCTGTATTCTTTTGTGCAAAATAGGAAAATACTTACCATGTATTTTCCCCAGATTATTCTATTATTTTCTTTCTGAACAGAGTGGAAGAATATCCACTGCATTTTAGACTGATTCACAAATATTGGTCTTCATGTACACTTGGAGCTGGACCCCAACATAGACAATAATGCTTTGAAGATGTCTCTTTGACTCTAGCCCAGTCCAGGATTTTAATATAAATACTTCCTTGAATAAACCTAGTTTCTTGTTCCCCTAACCAGCTGAGTTATAGGGAACTATGAATGTCCCAACACAGTCAAGGTCATGGGACCAAGACTTGCAATTCCATGTTACAACATGTCAAGCCAAGGGTGAGAATGACTATATCAATATCTGTTGTTGGTGAATCAGGAACTCTTACCCATATCACCCAGGAGTGGGTTTAAAATTTCTGATTGGCAAAATAATGTTTTTGCCTTGTATCTTGGAGATTTGTGAGAAGTTAATTTCTCATTTAAAAACAAAATCCAACAGGGAAATAGCCATGGACAGATGGTCTTGCAGTATATAAGTTCTGTAACTTAATTAAAGTTAGACCAGGAGAATTTCCAGAGCCCTAATGTAATATGTATCTCTCTCTGTAGGAGTTTAAAAGTATCAAATGCATGTAATCCTTGCATCAACAGCTATAGGCTGTAACTAAAGAAAGTGAGTTTCATTTGCTTCTAAATGTCCAGTTTATTGATTGATTGTTACTACCTAACAATTTAAAAACTAAAATTAACAACTTGAAACAATGAGAATTTGTCATCTGGAAGTTTCTAAAGGCCAGATGTCCCAGTATGGTTTAAGTTGGTGGTCAGTATCTTTTGTAACCTCATCTCAGAAGTGGTATATTGTCACTTCATGTTATATAAGTACAGGGCCCACTTTGGTACCATGCAGAAAGGTTATGAACAAGGGTGTGGATATGTGGAAGCAGACTTGGAGGCTGTCTTTTACAACAGCCCTAATACATAGAACACTTTATATCTCTCTTCTCCACAAAAAACTCTGAGTCAATAGCAAGACCTCTTGAACATCATTCAATTACACATTTCATATTAATAGTACTTAGACTATAGGGGAGCATACCAAATAGAGATCCCAGATTAGTCCAACATATAAGTCCTTTGTTTCAAAATACAACATACTGTCTGTAAGAATTTGTTGAACACTATACTATTGCAAAACTAGAAATACTTCTGCTGGTTTCTATATGTTAATATATCATACCTGTCCTCACACTCTTTTTGAATACTCTTTTAATATGAATAATGTAGCAATGATTTCTTTGACTTGAAACACAAGAGCCTCAGGTACTTACTAATTTGTGTTTATTGTTCCATAAAATAATGCATTTAGCATGAAAGAATTATCAAGAGGCATTGAAAATTTTAGGGTTATTATTAATAAAATTAAAACAATTTCCTGAAAGTGTTATGAAAATAAGAACAACACATTTATATATGTATATATAATGAACTTTTCTCTGATAATGGAATTGAGAAAGTCATACTGAATAGTTTATTTTATTCATATATTTCATGCTGATATAGTTCATCTTATTCAATGAATTAGTTCCCTTTAATTCAAGTATAGCATGAAAAATATCATTTTGAAGAATACAGTTTTCATTAATTAGTCAGGCATAGTGGCACAAGCCCGTAATCTCAGAACTTGAAAGGTGGAGGCAGGAAAATCAGGAGTTCAAGAACACTTTGGCTACATAGAAAGTGGAGATCAGAGTAGACTAGGTGAGATTCTCTCTCCATAAGCAAAGCAAAAGACAATGGTAATTTCTATAAATTGTTAGCTTTTTCTCCAAGTGTAATTAGCCTCTCTTACACTCTGATCTTTGTTTTTAATAAAATTATGTTTTAAAAGCTGAGTATATTAGACTAGGCAAAAAATAATTGGACTGGTATCCATGTCTGGTATATTCTATTTTAGAAAGTGCTCCTCCATATGCTCATCGCTGATTTCCATGATATCAATTCTAGTAATTCTTATAACAGAGACAGTCTTCAAAATGAACAATACTATGTTTGCCATAGCACATGAAATCATATGAAAATATAGGAATTCATGGATGATTTTAAAATACTGGAGCCATTACTATAACAATTAGCAATTAAACTCAACTAAAATATAAATTACAATTTATATTTTGTTCTAAAATGATCATCTGATATAGGTATAGTCAGTATTAGTCATAATTTTATAGAATTACAGAGCCTTAGATTGATTTTGCATTCCACAATGGCATTATTAGATTGGTCTAGATAGTATGATCTAGTAAGACCAACAATGGCTGACTATCCATTGGCAATTCTGAGAACCTGGTAGACTTCGTCCATGAAAATGCATGCATCAGAATTCTCTATCTGTCACCATAGGTCTGGAAGATTCCTGGAAAACAATGTTGGACTTTAGTCCACATTGAAAACTGTATATTCCCACTGTGAAGAAAATTATGCTTAGGAGCCAGACATGGTTTTATATTCTCTTACATACCATAAAACACTAAATATTCACACCAGAAATGTAAATATAGAAAAGACTGAACTGAATGTTGGTGAAAACTTATTTTGTGACAGAAAAAAAGAAAACAAATTTAATTAGGCCATGTGGTTATATTATACCAGCACATAATATGAATGAATATCTAGTTTTATGTCAAAAAAGCTACTTATGAAACTTGAACATTAAAATCAATGCTGTGAGATGCAAGTAGAATAAAATTATACATTTTCAAATGATACATTACTGCATGAGATATTTATTAAAAATAAATTACAATTTATACAGATCTAGAACAAAAGTATTTTTTTACACATATTTCATACTTAAATTGCCTTATGTCTTACAAATTTATTATCTATATATAAAACATGTATATATATGCATATAATTACCTATTAATATTTAAGTCTCTTTCAACTTCTACTATTTTTAGTTAATTGAATCTCTTGGCTCAGTACACATACAACTGTATGGAAACAAAGCCATAGGTTGAAGGACGGAATTCTGAATATAAACTAAGTGGGAGTGTAGGGATACTGAAGTCTCTGCATTCCAGTTCATTGCAGAGATTTCTGTGGTTAAAACACATCACTGAAAAAAGTTTGTGTTTTTATTTGTTTTACAATTTCATGTGTAATTTGAAGCACATGTAAGAGTCTTTGGAATGTAAAATGAATTCAAGATTGTAAAAATAATTAATTATATTACATTGGTCGCCATTTGTAGAAATAATTACTTAAATTGTTTACCTAATATGTAGATTATGATTAATTGATTAGTGGTCTTAATACTTAACTCACCATTATAAATGAGCATAAAGAGACCTGCTTGATTTTTAACAAGCCTTGGCCTGGATTGTGCAATCTTAGCCCATCTAAACTAGCTCATAATTCTATTCCCCAAGTTTAACCCCATATATACATACAAAACCTGGTCTGTTATTCCCTACACTATGCCAATGTTCCAGGCCATGTGGAATGGTATTCTTTTCTCTAACCCATGATGTGTGTCTTCCTTCCTGTTCCTGCTGCTTGTCTTGAAGGCTTCTTCTCAAGGCCCTTTCTACTTCATCTACTTCAGTCCCACATCCTAGTCCTGCCCACCTCTGACTTTGCTCAATCTAAGGCATTAGCATTTATTCAGCCAATCAGAAACAATGTAAGTAACAGACACCAAGCAGGACCAATTAATTAACATTTAGAATGCATGATATCACCCCATCAATTCTCTCCTTTTGTGTAATAAAAAGGCTAATTGTTTTTAACTCATATATTAAAAACAGTAAGAACAATTATGAAACAACCAAGAAAACCATATATAAAAGTTAAAAACATAATGTTTAGCCTATTTGTATCAGGAAATCTTGAAGAAGTAAAAAAAATCATCTATCTATCTTGGTGTGTCTACAAGTTATGTACATAAATATTTTCTATCATATCCTATATTTTCAAACCTAAAGATTTCATTTAGATTTGAAAATACTGTTAGATAGTAGAAGGTTAAAGTCAGGGGCCAAATATGTATAAACTGGACATTGGGAAGGTATACTGGGCCATTTAACTCTAATAAATATGGCATATTTATATCTGTTGTTTTGTAGAGTATTTACTGTTATAAGAGAAGGAACCATCTGTTGGACTGAAAGGGGAAACTTCTGGGGGGAAGAGGGTGGAAGGGCGGGATAGGAAGAGGGAATAGGGAAGGGTTTGTGACTGAGATGTAACTTGAAGAAAAAAAAATAAAGTATTTAAAAAAATACTGTTTTAAATTCTAAACAACTCAAGTTCAATTAAAATTTTATATCTATTATGTCTTCAAGCCCATCAAAAGCATAAGAAGGGATAAAGTTATTTTTTGAGTGTGTAGGAAGCATAAGAGAGCAGCTTCCAGAAAAGAAATGTGACAGCTTGCTGCCTAGACAGTCCCAAATATCCATTGATACGGTTGGGGGACCACCTGAAACTGCAATTTAATTATCAATTGCATTTATTAACAAGTATGAAGTGTAAGATTAGGCTGGTGGAACAGTTACTGGGCTGGTGGGAGGCCCACAGGCCTGAGCCACCACTTGTCCTGGGAAAAAGTCTTGGACAAAAGGTGGCCTTCACCACCTGCAACCTAAACTCTGTTAACTAATATCTTAATTAATAACTACAAGTTGTTATATTAGGCTGGCAGAACAGTAGGTGGCTTGGCGGGAGATCAGCAGGCTTGACTTGCCTTAGAAATCTCTATGCCTGGAGGCAAGGCCTGGTGGTGAGGTCTGGCAGCAAAGCTGGCAGTGTAGCTAGTGGATACTTATTAATAAAAATATACTATTATATTAGATCAGTAGAATTGCTGGCGGCCTGGAGGGACAATTGCTAGGGTTTGGCAGGAGGCCAATGGCCCTGTATTGCTTGGACTGGTGGCCTATAAGCCTCCACCCAATAATTAAATACACCAAGATCTTTTAGTATTTCAATTCTTAGCCCTTAGGTGGGCAGACTCGCAACTAGCTAATCTAAGTTAACCTGGGCCATTTAATCACAAACCGCCATGTAGCCTTTTGTTACTTCCCAGAGTTCTCCAATATTTCTGTCTGCTTTCCATGTCTCCTGGTCGAAAGAGAGATTCCTCTGTGTAAAACACAGGGTTCCTGTTTCCATCTCAGGACGTCCCATCTTTCTATACTCTTTCTGCCCAGCTAATTGGCCATCATAGACTTTTATTAACCAATCAAAGAGAATGCCTCAGAAGGAATGGTAACTAGATCTCAGCCTATCAGAAGACGTTCCTCTAACATCTCCCCCTTAAGTCTAACAAAAAGCTTCTTTTCTTAATAACAATAAATACAGCAATAAACACAATACAGTAACAATAAATACAATACAATAAAAACAATTGTGAAAACTAAAAGGTATGGATACATTCTCAATATCTAGTCCATATGCATTTGACTAGTCAACTAGAAAATATATTCTAATATATATCTTATCTTGATGAGGTTAAGGTTCTATACCTAATTCAACTTCCATCCTAACTTACATTATTAACTAAAATCATCTTAACCCTAAAACATCCTTTTAATTCCTAGGCAACTTAATACTTATTGTGAGGCTATAACTATGTAGTCTTCAATAACATCAGAAACCTGAGAAGGATAAATATATCTGAATAAATAGAAAGTGTACACAAGCAACTTACAAAACTATGAAATGACAGACAACTGGATGCCTAGACAGTCCCCAGTTTCTATAACATTAGAGCATCACCTTCAATCTTCTGGCCAAGCATATCTCGTAGAGTTAGTTGTGGAGCAGGAAATAAGATTTGCTCATTCTGGCTTTGCAGAATCAGGCCATTGATTTACCTGTATTTAAGCTCTGGTCCATCTTTGAACTGTGTATAGTCTGTTGAGAGAGCAGGGGCATTTCTGCCCAGTAGGAATTATCTCCTGATGGAAATTTTTGTTGTTCATCGTCTTCTTCCAAGTCAAATGAGAACTGTCAGGAGCTGACAGTCTCATGTCAAAGACTTTTTTTAAATAATAAAAATATCTTTAAATGCCATATTCTACAGATCTCTTGAGGTTTTGAAGACCATCTATCCATCTCCATTGAGTAAGCAAATGTTGCTTGTCTCTAACAACTTAATATCTGATTAACTTAGAAAACATCTGAGATTAACTAACGTAATTCCTAATAAACTCACATGTTTGAATGACTATCAACTTGCATTTCTTAATTATCCTAAACAGTTTGTGATAGTTGCTGTCAAAAGGACTAGAACCTCACGTTACATTTTTAAGAATTACATAGGTACAACACTTAACCAAAATATAGCCTTAATTT
This sequence comes from Lophiomys imhausi, assembly GCA_907164525.1. Classification (NCBI taxonomy): domain Eukaryota; kingdom Metazoa; phylum Chordata; class Mammalia; order Rodentia; family Muridae; genus Lophiomys; species Lophiomys imhausi. The sequence continues at coordinate 1,878,717 of CAJQZJ010000165.1, forward strand.
TGTATCAATGTATAAAGATCTATAGGAGTAGATTCAATAATCTACTCTTTTTTCCTATCGTTTTCATATGTCTTTAACCTTAATTTTGTATTAATAACAAGAATCTATAAGAGTAGATTTAATAATCTATCCTTTTATCTTATCATTTCTATGTTATATACCTACATTTTCCCTCTTTTTTTAAAAGTCCTTTTCCCATATATAAGAGAAAAAGAAGGATAGAGAAAAGAGAAAGAAATTTCCAAGTCTAACCTCCTATACCTTACTTAACAAGACCATATAACAATTTGTAACCATTCTCCCAAAAACATCTATAACCCATGAAATGACCAACGAATCATCCATCCCACTTTTTAGGAATGGGATGTCGCTCTCTTAAAATTTCTTCCTGCTAAATTGGGACACAGAAAACCTGTTTGGTGGCCCAAATAAAATGGAAAAAATCTATGAAAGGGTAGGCTACTGGGATGATATGGGCTAACTGAGAATGAGCAGCAAAGGACATGGAATGAAAAGTACCATTTCCCAGCCTGGCAGGACTTTCAGTGGAGGGAGGGGGATACTAATCCACCCACAAAAACTTCAACCCATAATTTACCCTGCCTACAAGACGTACAAGGATAAAGATGAGGCAGTGATTAAGGGAATGCCTACCAATGACTGGCACAACTTGAGACCCATATCATGGGAGAGAGACAACTCTTGACACTATTAATAATATTCTGCTATGCTTGCAGACAGGAACCCAGTATAACTATCCTCAGAAAGACTCAACCCAGCCAAAGATCAAAGCAGACGCTGAGACCCACAGGAAGTATAATTTGAATAAGCAGAAGTATCCTCCTTTTATATCCAAGAAACCTGGAAAATGACCAGAATCTGTATGTGTAAGTAGGAATGTGTATATGTGTGTGAATACATGTGATCATATTTATGAGTATGCGTTTGTGTGTGTGTGTGTGTGTGTGTGTGTGTGTGTGTGTGTGTGTGTGTGTGCACGTGCGCGCGCATCCTGGGAGTAATATTTTGTAACAGTATGATCTGATGTAGCTAGTATCCTCCTTTTCCTGAATGATATTTTTTATTCAGAAAGACCCTTGCTACAAAAATGTTTTTGTTTTAAGCCAGTGAGCATAAAATTACTTGGTCATACTGAAAGAAATGCTCTTTAACTATATTATGGTAAATCCTTGAAGAAACAATACAAACAGTCCAACAAATGCCTATTTTTAGCCTTGGGCATCCTTCAGTATCTTCTGAGTGAATCATGATTGTTTCTGTAGTATTGGGATAAAACTTCTTTTAAAAAAGCATTTCTTCCATTTTTATTCGAATTATTTCTGCCTTTATTGATATACAGAGCAATTTGCTTCTTTTAGGTAGCTTTTTAGGTTTAATATACAACAGCTTTTTCATAAAACTCTAAGTACAGTAATAAGTTCTTTTTCTCTCATTTTTCAATAAAGTTACAATTTAGCACAAAATGTTTTTTCTTATACCAATTCATCAATATATTCATCTTCAGTATATTCATAGCTCCAATTACCTTTACTTAATATCTTTCAAGAACTAAATTTTTAGCAAAATGGAGATTATTTGGGGCATAATTTAAATAACACAATGTGATGCATGTAATTTAAGAACATTTTGTTCGAGTGAGTAAGAAGTCTATCATTTATTCTCTTGCATTACATAAAAAGGAGTATTTTTACAGTTTAAAAAACACTGGTACAATTTCTAAAAGTGAGCTCTGTTATCTGCTGTCAGATTCAAAGGCACATCTGTCATTTGCAAGGTTCTGCAGAATTCAAACAGTGTTTTCCAGGGTTGGACACACAAAACTGGTAAGGAGACCTTTGGTATACAAAACTGTAAAGCCCATGACCATTATTGTCTTGTAAAATGCATATTATTCACAATAGATATTTTCAACCTAAATTGGAAGAAGTTGAATTATGTCACTTTTTACCCCATTTAAGATTTGACAAAATCTTAATCACCGCTCATCTATTCATATTTTACATAAAATGACAGGAGTTTTTAAGTTATACAAAGTGATTGGTGTCATTGTACAAATGACATTACACTCTGTTCGATTGTTTTCCATCCACTTTTGCTCATGTCCTGCCATCCCCTTCCTCTTTCCAAATAGTCTTCCCTACTGATCTCCCATCATGTAAATATGGCGACTCTCTCTTTTCACACCTCTACTCCCTTAAGATATATTCATGTTTTTTCCTGTGGTGCCATTTGCATCACACACACACACGCACACGCACACGCACACGCACACGCACACGCACACGCACACGCACACACACACACTTAAATTAAGATTGCACATATGAAAGAAAACGTAGTATTTTTCCAACAGGATTATGGTATCTCATGCCTGTTTTTCCAACACCCATCTGTTTTTCCAACACCCATACCCAGAAGCAGGCAGGCTGACACAAATTTGAGGCAAACAAGGTCTATATAATGATATTAGGCCATCCAGGTCTATACAGCAAGACTCTGTGTCTTTACAGGAAGTTGTAGCTTGTACAGTAAATTGTGCTCTTGTTATAGGAAGTTTGTAGATATTCTTAGAGATTCTCAGCTGTGAATTCAAACTGTAAGCTAGTGTCGCTGTGGCACAGACTTTAGAAACTTCTTTCGTTTTAGATACTTACTGTCTAGATTTGTCATTAGTACTTCATTTAGCTGAATGACAATCAGGAAACATTGTATAACAGAATAGCCAAAAAAGTTTTAAAATTTTTTTAAATATAGGAACATAACCACAACTCTAGTGGGTTCTAAGGACCATACCCAGTACCCTCTGATTTTCTTGGTAGAAATTAAAACTGTGAGGAAGTTCATTTGATTTGAGTAGCTTTTCTTTGAAAAATTGCATTAAACTTTATCCTTCATTTTTTTCTCATGCAAATTCTCCTCTAAGCCTCCATATTCATCAATTTAGTGGATATGATGCTCAAACCCCACCCGCATGCACCTTCCAATGTAAGTAGTTAAATAATTCCCACAAATGTAGTTGTAATTTGCTATCTTTGGAATTTTCATAGTTTTATTATACTGATGTTCTTGTGTTTCTAATGTTTTAAATCATCTTTTTGTGTGATGTATACTGGTGTGGGGAAGAGGAAAGAAATTCCAGAGCTTTTTTCATGTTAATCAAGCTATCCAGCACAGAAAAATACCTAGAACCTTTGTCTTTCGAATAGAGACTCTCTATGTAATCCAGACCAAACTTAAATTTGGTATTCTCATGTCTCAGCCTCCTGAATGCTGGCATTACTAGTCTATGACATTGTCCCTGGCATAAAACAGTGTTAATTAAGGTTGTTTGAAGCATTGAATTTGGGTATGCTTAAGAAGATTATTATAGATATTTTGTTTAAGTCTTTTATAAATGCATCTTTTAATTTTTGTAGAACATTTACCCAGGAATTAAATTTCTAGATTACAGTTAATTATTAACCTCAAAAAAAGAGCTAATCCTGCCTAGAGTCATGTGTCTATGTACACTCTGACCAGTCATATAGGGAAGTTCTCATGATCCAAGTTCCTATCAGAACTTTGTTTTATCATAAAATTAATTTTAAATGTTCTGGGGGTTCATAGTAGAATCAATGCTATGATTTTAATTTGAATGTCTCCTAAGACTAATTATATTCTTGATTAACTATTGATATGAATATGTATCCAGGGTTTTTTCCCATCATTTTATTTTGTTATCTATTGTTCTATTAATTTTTTGGAATAATTTATATGATATAAAACTTCTTTTTTATTATTAAGGCATTGCTATTATCTCTTTCTAGGCCAAGACAGGATTTTGTAGTCTCAATATTCTTTGCTATGAGAATGAATTTCAATATCAATGAAAATCAATTGATAAGCTTTTTTTCAAATGGCTCACATTTTGTCCTATTTAAAAAACAAATCTTACCTTTGGGAGACATAGCTCAGTGGTAGGACACTTGCATAATTTGTGTGAAGCATGCATTCAATTATCAGTCCTCAAAAATAAATTAAAAATTTGAAAATTGATTTATCTTCTTCTAAGGGCATAAAGATAATTTTCCCATTTAAAATTTCTTTAGGCTAGAGGATGGTTCAGTGGTTAAGAAGTCTCTTCCAAAGACCTTGAGTTTGATTCCTAGCACCCATTTGGTAGCTTACTGTAACCTTTTTCCCAGGATATCTGTGGTACTTTTCTTGCATCCTTAGGAACTAGATGCATAGTCACATAAACAGACAGAACAGCCAATCACATAAAAATATTTAAATTGGTCAAGGAAGGTAAAAGAAAAATTCTTTCAGTCTATGGACAGTGGTGGTTAATATTGTCAGGATCTAGAGTAACCTAAGAGAAAGATATATATGCATGACTTTGAAAGCATTTCTAGATTAAGTTAACTGGTAATAAGGGATTAAAAACCTCAACATTATATTTCATATTAATTGGGGTTAATTCATAGATACTAGGGTTGAGTTTTTAAATGTTTACTTATTTTCTTAATGTACACAAAAATTTTAAAGTGAAAATCTATTTTGGTTGGAAATAATTCCTTTATATATATAGAGATGATCTTTGAGGTTGTCTGGGTATTCTGATAACGCTTTTCCTTAACTGGCTTGTCCCAATATATCCCATTCTGTTTCCTTTGGTAATGAAATTTGGGTACTTTAGCATCATAACTAGAGTTACTTCAGTGTGCATGTGTACTTCTGTTACATATGTGAGTATATGTGTACATTTGTGTGTTTGTGTGTTATGTGTGTATATATAGGTATATGTAAATTTCTGTGTTTATGTACGTCTTTATATATGTGTTTCCTGTTTGCTGGGGCATTCATCTAATGAGATTCAAATATCAAAAGTTTTCTTGTCTGTGATCTACTTGGACTTTAGTTTTGTACAGGGTGATAAGTATGGGTCTATTTGCATTCTTCTACATGTTGACATCCAGTTAGACAAGCACCATTTGTTGAAGATGCTTTGCTTTTTCCATTGTACAGTTTTGGTTTATAGTCAAAAATTAAGTGACCATAGGTGTGTGAGTTCATTTCTGGGTCTTCAATTCGATTCTATTGATCAACTGGTCTGTTTCTATACCAGTACCATGCTGTTTTTATTACTATTGCTGTATAGTATAGCTTGAAATCTAGAATAGTGATGCCTCCAGATATTTTTGTATTGTACAGGACTGATTTAGCTATTCTGGGATTTTTGTTATTCCATATGAAGTTGAGAATTGTTTTTTCCAGATATTGTGGTGATATTTTGATAGGAATTGCATTGAATTTGTATATTGCTTTTGGCAGGATGGCCATTTTTATTATGTAGATCCTACCTATCCATGAGTAGGGAGATCTTTCCATCTTCTGATGGCCTCTTCAATTTCTTTCTTCAAGGACTTGAAGTTCTTGTCATACAGGACTTCACTTGCTTGGTTAGAGTTATCCCCAGGTATTTTATATTGTTTGTGGCTATTGTGAAGGGTGTTGTTTCCCTAATTTTTTTCTCAGCCCATTTATTTTTTGTATAAAGAAGAGCTTCTGATTTTTTTGAATTAATTTTGTATCCAGCCACCTTGCTGAAGGGGTTTATCAGCTGTAAGAGTTCTCTGGTGGAATTTTTAGGGTCACTTATGTATACTATCATATCATCTGCAAATAGGGATAATTTGACTTATTCGTTTCCAATGTTTATCCCCTTGATCTCCTTTAGTTTTCTTATTGCTCCAGCAAGATCTTCAAGTACTATGTTGAAGAGATAAGTCGAAGTGGATCAAAGACCTTAACATAAGGCCCCACACACTAAATTTAGTAGAAGAGAAAGTGAGGGAAAGCCTCAAACTCATTGGCACAGGTGACAACTTCATGAACAGAACACCAACAGTTCAGGGTCTAAGACCAACAATCAATAAATGGGACCTCATGAAACTGAAAAGCTTCTGTAAGGCAAAGGACACAGAGTCATGTGAACAAAATTGCAAACTAAAGATTAGGAAAAGGTCTTTACCAACCCCACATCTGACAAAGTGCTAATATCCATAATTTACAAAGAACTCAAGGAATTAAATGCCAAGAAACCAAATAATCCAATCAAAAATGGAGAAGAGGGGTAAACAGAAAATTCACAAAGGAAGAATTTCTAATGGCTGAGAGACACTTGAAGAAATGCTCAATCATCAGAGAAATGCTATTCAAGACAACTCTGAGATTCCATCTTGTACCTGTCAGAATGGCTAAGATCAAAAACTCAAATGACAGCACATGCTGGCGAGGATGTGGAGAAAGGGGAACACTCCTCCATTGCTGGTGGCAGTGCAAACTTGTACAACCACTATGGAAATCAGTCTGGCGATATCTTAGAAACCTTGGAATAACTCTACCTCAAGACCCAGCCATTCCACTCCTGGATATATATCCAAATGAGTCCTCTCCAAACCACAAGGACATCTCCTCATCTATGTTCATAGAAGCCTTATTTGTAATAGCTAGAAGCTGGAAACAACCCAGATGTCCCTCAACCAAGGAATGGATAAAAAAAAAAAAAAACCAAAAAAAAAACTGTGGTACATCTATACAAGGGAATACTACTCAGCCATCAGAAACAACAAAATCATGCAATTTGAAGCCAAATGGATGGAACTAGAGAAGCTCATCCTGAGTGAGTTAACCCAGACTCAGAAAGATGCACATGGCATCTATTCACTTATAATCAGATTTTAGCCATATAGTACAAGATAACTATACTATAACAATGCACCAAAGGGAACATGAACATAGACTTTTTTTCCTGTGAATGAGACACTTTGCCCAAATGGTGCTGCCTTGTAGGCCCCCAGTGTATGAGGAGGCTCTTGGCCCTCATATGACTGTTGAACTGGGGAGAGGGACCGATATGTAGGGACACTCCACTCCAGAGGAGTGGGATGGAAGGGAGAGCAGGTAGAGGGTGGTAGAGCAGGACTGGGAGAGGTGGAAAGTGGACACTGTGATAGGGATGTAAACTGAAGCAATAATCAGACATAATTTTTTTCACTTGCCTTTTTCTTGTTACTACTTCTCATAGCTACAAAAGTTTGTTAACTGCTGAAGCAGGACCCCATAGATCATGAGCCACAGGATAAATTGATAGAAAAAAAATGTGCCATAGAGGATTTAGTTGTAGATTCAAAGCTTTTTTTTTTTAACTTTCCATCTTATGCCAAGCCACATGTCACTGTCTATGGTTCTAGATCAAAATGTATTCCACGTTTAGCAGGAGAAAATATCCAGGAAAAGACTCTTCTCTGTGAAATTTCAGTTTATTTGATATTGTTTTCCTTTGCCACTTTCTTATGCCATTACAAACAGTTTGCAATGTTTGCATAATTTTTTACTTAATGGCTTTCTGAAAATGATATTTTTATTATTTTAAACATAATAAGTGTATTACTGTAATAATGTAGCAATGGCTTTATTTAATTGTTATACAGATAGTCATTAATTTAGCATAAACATAAATATTCTACATTACAGAAATTTAGGTTATTCTATGTGCTGTGTTTTACGAAGAGTTCAAAGTGAAATATCACTTTATTAACATATATGAGCATGTGGTCACATTATGAACATACAGATTTAGGACCACAGGCTGATTAATTAGATAATACTCAATTTTTCCACATACAAAATACCTATCTTGAACATGATATGTTTGTATATTTTAGTGCTAAAATTCAGCTCAAAATTTACCAAGAGACATGAAAAATTATTTATTGTTTTTAATTAACAAAAAGACAAATAATCTGTCAAGTAATAAGATGGAGGCCTGAGGCACTCAGGATGATCAAAATTCCAAAGTTAAATTTTGAGTTGTTTAAGAATCAAGAGGGTGTTATAGATCTAAGAAGATACTCTTAAAAGTGTGTTGCAAGTTAGTATGAATGTTGAGTCAGATATAGACCTTTAAACTCATGGAGATGGTTAGATAGTAGAATGTTAAAGTCAGGGGCCAAATATGTATAAACTGGACATTGGGAAGATATACTGGGCCATTTAACTCTCATAAATGTGGCATATTTATATCTGTTGTTTTGTATAGTATTTACTGTTATAAGAGAAGGAACCATCTGTTGGACTGAAAGGGGAAACTTCTTGGGGGAAGAGGGTGGAAGGGCGGGATAGGAAGGGGGAATAGGGAAGGGTTTGTGACTGAGATGTAACTTGAAGAAAAAAAATAAAGTATTTAAAAAAAGAAAAAAGAAAGAATCTAATATATTCTTCGGTTAACAATAAATTTAATTCATAACAAGTGTGTTATTACTAACTACTCAAAAATGTTTCATTTATAAACAAATTTTCAGGAAATACACAGAATGGATGAATTGCGTGTGGATGTGTGACGGAAGCTAAGTTACTTAATAGAAGCTAAGAATGGCTAGAAATCTGGTGTGCATTCATCAAGCCTAGCATAAAGTGGGACATTTTACCCTATTGGAGCTGTAATGGCAGGCCCCAGAGCAGCAAGAAGAAGCTCTTAGCCCCCATGTGACTGATGAACTGAAGGAGGTTGATATGTGGGCCCCCCCCACACCTAAGGCAAGTTAGAAGGCAAAAATCAGAATTAAAAGGTGTTCTCTGACCTCAAATGTACATTATGACATGTAGGTGTCCACATGCATACATATAAAATACACACACACACACACACACACACACACACACACACACTCACTCATACACATATAAAGGTTCTTCAGAAATAGTATTAACTAATGAATGGAATCTAACACTGCTTCAATAACTACTCCATAAGGTATGACTAATTATGTTCTTTTATTATCAACTGCAAGCTCCTCCATGATTTTCTACCCAACTAAATACAAATTTAAAAATAACATGAACTAGAAGCAATGTTTGGATCATTCAATTCTCATGAAAGATGACACAATAGACTAACAGGAAAAATAACAGGAAGCATGTACGTCATGTGACATCACAAACACTAGGGAAACTGATATCATGGTAAAATGACAAACTCAATTACCGATTACATTTAATAACATCTTCAGGTCTGAGCTGTGTCCCTTTTCTTTTTATATGTTTATGTGAAGCCCTTCTGCCTGCTGTCCCACCAAATGGTCTATGGTGAGATAGGAAATCAGAACAAAGATGCAGGCTGAGCTAAGTTTGTACTCCCTCTTCTAGAACAAAGTCCAATTACACAGTGTAGACAATTATCCTCTGAATGGCTCCATGTCTTCATATTCACTGTGAGATTGATCCCTGGATCTGTCTTTCCATGGTTGATGACAATATATTTCCTATCCTTATCCTGCATCCCTTATCCTGAGAGGTGAACACAGAACAAGGGCCTATAGCAATCTGAGCAGAGTTTGAGCAAATAGTACCATTAAGTAACAGAGTACACAAGAACGTCTGATGTCTAATGAACAAGATATAGAAACTCAAAAGGTCAGTTTGAAGGATTAAAGTTGAAGCCAGGTCTTTCTACTATGGGTTACCTTCTGTAGAACATGAGGACTTTTGGTTTCAGGTACTAGAGAAATGAATAAGTGGTTCAAAATACTTACTGATTTTACCAAAGGGCAGGGCTTATCTCCTAGCACCCATATGGTGGTAAACTACCACCTATAACTACAGTTCTAGGTGATCTGACACCCTCTTGTGGCCTCTGTGGGGACAAGGCTTGCACAGAATACAAATACAAATATTCAGGCAAACACGTAATAATATGAAAATAAATTAAAAAACAAATAGAAAAAAATTTAGATTTTCTAATTTGTAATATAATAAAAACATCTATTTATTTAGCATTTTGGTAGCTTCATTTCTAATTATTTTAAATACTGAGGTTCAGGATCTAAATATGTTAGAAAATAATGAAAACTAGAAGCTTTAAAAAAAGAATTTAGGACAATGCCAGAGAATTTATATGCAAAGAAATTTAAATGATGCCCCATATCCTACCAAGCTACGTTTCATGAAAGGTGCATAAAATTCAAATATATCATAAACAAATAAAGAAATTGAAAATAGAGAAAACAAGTGAACTCTCCATGACAATAAACCATCTCATTCTGAGAAAAATATCTGAAAATGACTGTATTTTCATATTTCTCAGGCTTTTGGTTAGTTCATGGAGACATTTATTCTCTTCTATTCTTTTATTGAATATATCTAATTCATATGATAAAATTAATAACTTTGACTCCTCCCTTTTTCATTTTGGTTATAGGCCTAAATTTAATGATTAAAAATAGATGTAAGTACCAACAATTATGTCTATCATTTTTGGCACATGTGAACTTAGCTATTATTTCTTTGATTGATCGCCAAGAAAAATATATTTTCTTATAAAAATAAAGTGATTGAGAGTACTTCTTAAAAATCTAAGGCATAAAACAGCTACAAGGCTAGAATACCAATGATTCAGATAAATGGGATATGAAATAGGTGGAAATTCCTTACTACAAAGTGCAAGGATTCCAGACCATGAGCATATCATCAAACACAAGCCACTTCTCAGTGCAACACCAGTTCAAACTAAGTAGACAACAGTATTAAAAATCTGCCTCCATATTGTCCTCAGAATAAGACAAGCTTTACTAACAAATGATAAGAATAATTTTGGGCAGTTGCACACTAACACTTCCACCAGGTTGTACACGTCCTAATTTGGAATTCAGTTATAGCATGTGGGTGTACTATCTATAAGGCTCTGACCTTAATTCTACTACCACTGAATACAAGAAAGCAGCTGAAGAGATAAACCAGAAGTTATAAATGCCTACTGCTTTGCATTGGACCTCAGATCAAATCCCAGAACCCATGTCGTGCAGCTCACAACAGCTGTAACTCCAACTCCAAGAGATCCACCACTTTCTTATATTCTCCACAGATACTTGCACATTCATGGCATATACTCACAAAATCAGAAACATAGACACACACATAGACATACTCAGGTTAAAAATTGTAATAAATCTTACAAAAATACACTAAGTAAACATACAATAGTCAAACTCATCTTTGTGGTCATGTTCTGCCTCCAATATCCTCAGCTAAGCTTTTGAATCATGGCACCCACTTATGGTAAGAGCATAGCACACATTACCATCTGCTTTCAACATCATCTTAGCAATGTAAGTAGAATTTAGGAATGGTATGCAAGAGACTAACACAAATTTTATAATTAATGGTAGTAAGATCTGCAGGCTTAGATCTCCAAGAGTAGCCAAGTAGATCACTATCTGTTAGGCTTTTTTTTATTTCTTTTTTTAAATGATCTATAAATATGAGGAATTTTCCTTGTAAAAATGTCTAAAATTAAATATCATGTAATTAAAGAAAAGAATCTTCAAGCAACTCAAAGAATGAATATTGTATACATGAACTTGTAAAAATTTCCTGCTTATGTTGTTACATAAAATACAATGCATTTTCTTTTTACCTAAATGGAATTTGAAGTTGAATAGAAAGTAAAATATGGTTAAAAAATGACTAAAGCCATCATCAATGTTGTCTAAATGGTTTAGTTATCTAAATCCCTGTGATGTCAGGATTGCATCTGGGACAAAATGCACAATGACTTCCTACATGCTATCTAGTCACTGAAACCAATGTGACCGTGGAGTTCACAGTTGAGCAAATCCTGTGTCAAACATCTCCAGACCTTCAGCAGAAGTGGTAGCCCTGACTCCATAAAGCCTGACATCTCAGTGAGTCACCTTTGCCTTCTAGTATTTTTACACTGAGCAATTGCTTTTATGTGTGTGTTGTAATTCTGAAGTACAAATAGGAAGGATACTGGCTATAATTTTCAGATAGTTTGCCTTCCTCCTGGTGCCATCTGTAAGGTGTTATCAGGATAACACTGTCACATTCAACAATGACCGTAGAAATTATCTCAGGAGCATGAAGAGAGCTTAGCCATAGAATCCCACATATGGGCAGTACCCTTTGTTATCCATTGGTATGGAAGCCATAATTACGAAGCTGATACATAGACCCAGACACAAACACACAAAAAGTTTATTAGACACACATATGACTTGGTTAACTCTTCGGAAATCTGTGTATAATGCATTTCAAGTTTGAGAAAAGTTTATGGGAAACAAAAATGTAGATGAACTAATGATTCCGCAAAACTCATAGAAATGAAAACTTGCTTCATTTTCCATATAGCTTCTAGCTAGGCTTTCTGCTCAGCCACAAAAATCCTCTCTCAAATAAGTGGCTATACAGACATAACAAAATGACTAAGGTTTGATGTAGCTTTCACTGTTATTTAATCCTCCAGTGCCACCAACGTACACTGACCAGAAACCAGCAGAGAGATGCTCTCTTCAGGAAACATGGAGGAAGTGTGCTAAATGACAAGTATATTCTTTTTTTTTTTTCGTTAGGTATCATTTTTAATAAAACCAAATATAGTTAATCCAGGAAAAAGTCAATACAATTTGGTAGCAAGCTGATCAGTTTGTTGTTATGAAAAATTATTAAGTTATATGATCAGACTCTTAACAAAGTGATTTCCAGAAAAGCATACATTACAAATAAAAACATTTTTCTCCAACTAGGCTTGGTTCACACGAATGAAGTACTGCAAAAATAAATTCTTAAGTTTTATACTGACATTTTTGAATGCCACAGAAGCTAAAATACTTATTTTCCTTGAGAGCCATGTCTCTTTCAAAAAGCATGAAGGCGAATAACTTTTAAATAGCTAAAATTAGCCATAAAATTTCACCTCCAAAGTTATTCTTTCCAGATTTCTAATAGTTCTAAATACCTTGTCATCATATTATAAAGACCCTTTTACTAAATTAAGCTTAGGTGAAAATACTTCTGAAGTGTGTTTACATTTATACAGTTGGGTTTGCTTAGCAGGAAAGAAAAATCTGTTAGAAAGAACAGTTGCATTTAAAATGGATGTTCTGACACCTTCCGGTTACTTAACGCAAAATTGTAAGTTCCTTTTAAAAGGCAAAATGTAAATACTCTAGATCTTTCAATAATCCCACGTTTTAAAAATAAACTGGTACTTTTGTTTTCTTTGAGAGATACACTTTAAAGTGTTAATAAGGTTTCTGAAAGAGAAGCACACCATGTCGAATTATCAATTGCTGAAGACATTTGTAGTATGAAGCACATATTTACTCTATTCACATTTTTCAACTGGTAAGAGTAGCAAAACATTAGATTTTTGTCTATATTTGCAGGCTATATAGAACTTATTTTCAGCCATCAAAACCCAGCAATTTTTCTTTTCCATAAAATACCTGTTTAAAACATATTACAAGCTATCTTGTGAAGCCTTGGAGTAGAAACACACAACCGTTAAACCCACAGCCGAAAGTGCCCACAAGGACAGGGGCACAGACTTCTTTCCGTATTCCTGTCTGTCCTCCAGCTCACACTTCCGCAGGCTCAGGAAGGCTCCACCGGGCCCAGACCCAACCCCCCAACCACCATTGTGCTCGTTACCTACAGGGGAAATTATGAATGGCTCGCGCAGTCAAAGGGAGGCAGAAAGAACCGAGGAACAGTTCCCCAGCGCGGCCACCACCTAGGGCTGACGCTGAACAGGGTTCCGTGAGAGTCCCAAGTTCTCCAACTAAAATTATTTAAATAAAAGTGGCAGCACCCCCCCAAGCCCTCCCCCTCCGAAAAAAGACAAGTATATTCTTATCTGAGCAGTCTGGACTAACCAGGTTCACTCTTGCAGATGCTAGCAAAGTTATGTGCACCAGAGAAGGGACAAAGGTCATAGAAACTGCAAAATAATTTTCATTTGGGAGAAGATACCTACAGTGTAAACATGAGGTGAAATATGTGTGCTATCCATGTATCTGTATGCATTTATGTATGTGTGAAAGTGTATGTGTGCACATATGCATATATCTATGTGTGTATGTTTGTTTGTATGTATATGTGTATATTTGTGTGTGTGTATATATATATATATATATATATATATATATATATATATATACATAAATTGCATCATATTCACAACAGCAGAACAAAATCATATTCCCCCACTGGGGGGAAAGCCAAAATGTGTGTAGAGAGATTTAAAAAATAATATTATATTAAGAGACAGTTATCAAAAATCATCAAGTAATCAAAGGTTTTTAGTGAGGAAGTTTTCAGCCTCCATCCTTATAGAAACTGGCATCATACATTAGAAGTTTTCATACAAAATTTGAAAAAAAATAATCCTCTCTACTCTCCTGTGTAATTGAACAAGGAAGCAACATTCTATGACTCTTGAAGCTGATGAACACTCTAATTACACTCAGACTACAGGTGATCCTGTGACAATTTTCTTCATATAAATAAACTCCTACAGAAGGAATTCTTCCAAATGTCATGTTAGAAATTCTTTCTTGTTGAATATAAAAATATAGAATTGACACATGGTCAAATGCAATCTTGGAGTAATATTTTGACCTAGTAGAAAAATAATAACAAATTACTGAAATTCTCTATAGAATGGAGAGAGACTATCAGATTGAACTGATTAATGTCAATGAACTGCCTCCTGCGATTATTCTCATGAGTCAAGTTTTGTAAATAAATCAATATTTTTAAGCATGATAAAATTACATTGTACTTTATAAATATTAGCTATGATTAATATCAGATTATATAAGCAGAATGTTCCATGTTCTGTAGGTTCCTATAAATAGAACATATATATCACATATATATAATTAGTGAATATGCATATAAATATGTAGATTGGATACATCTTTATGATTATATGAGAGTTGTAATACATCTTTTTTTAAAGATAGGATTCATTTTTATTTTATTTCTGATTAGGCATTAATTTTAGTTGTGTGTTACCTTGAACAGAAGACATGGTTATGGAGGTTTCTAAAAATTTATTTATTTATTTATTTATTTATTTATTTATTTATTTATTACTTCAGGTTACATCTCCATCGTAGTGAACTGGGGTGGGGGACTGTTATGTAGGAACACTCCACTCCAGAGGAGTGGGATGGAAGCGATAGGGGGTAGAGGGCAGGAGGGCAGGACTAGGAGGGGTGGAAAGAGGACACTACGATGGAGATGTAATATGTCTTTTTAAATTCAAATAATTACTCTAATTGAGGATGGCAGATTAGAGTTTATTTTGTCCCTTAAACAATTGATTCTTCTTTCAACCCAGTATAATATACATATTTCCCTAACACTAACTACCCTATATAGCATTTATAAGTACACTGAGTAGATAATAATGACAATGCACTACCACACATCTTTCCTCCAGCCAACACCACATTAAATCGTTCAGCTATGTTCTTTCCCTCATCAAAATGGCTACTTCTAAATGCGTTACATCAGCCGAAGTTTGAAAAGGAGGACTAAACCCAAATCGTTCTTTACAAGCAGTGTTCCTGGGGCTGGAACAATGGATCAATGGCTCAGAGCACTGTTGCTCTGCAGAGGACTTGGATTTGATTGTCATCACCAACCTGGTGGCTCACAACCATCCTTAATTCCGTTTCCAAGGGATCTGTTGTGTTTATGTGGTGCACTTACAAACAGGTAGGCAAAATAGTCACAAACATTAACCAATCAGTTAAAATAAAACAAAAACTTTGATAGCTCCTCCTTATGTAAGTGTTCATACAATACACTTTGTGCAGACGTGTCACACAGAAGAAGTAAACCGTATGATGCTGTGAATGCTCTTCCGTGCTGCCCATAAGTACAGGCTATGGAATTCTCCTGGCATCCTTTGCTGTCACTCAATGATGCTATATTTTATTAGCTCATTTTATTGTAGTCATTGGAGGGGAAGAACTGGTTCTCATTTCACACAAATAAACGATGCCACCGCAAGTGTAAATCCCAAGCTTGGAGTGACACTGCTGAACATTTCTATCCAGCAGTATGTTGTCAAAAGCATTGGTGTGAGGCCCAAAATGATTCTAAACTTGTTTGGGAAATTGCTTAGTTTTAGTTACCAAGGGGTTTTATGCCGTAAACCAAATTACTCTTCTATCAGCAGCTCAAAATCCTGGATGGGTAAATCAGCAGCATATGAATATTGGATTGTTCAAGTCTTGTGCACTTGTCTGTGCACCACCCTGGCCAGTGTGTGTGCTGCTGGTGCATCATGTGTTAGAGATTGTCTTTACAGTTCTGGACTTTGTGTAGAGTGATACACTTGTCTTTTCCTGAATCAACCATCATGTTTGGAGTAATTAAGTATGATATAACACGACTCTTTGAACATGTTTTCAATATTGATGAAGACTCTTCAGAGATGATAAGGAGACAGCTGTACATAATGTAGTTTAGTGGCCTTAGAGCTGATTCTGGTCTCTGATTTTATTTTTGTTTGTTGTACATTTTAAGACAGTGGCAATAGTCACCAGTACTGAGAAAGTGTGGATAGCATTGAGGGAAAGACTCTAAATGTAAGGTACAGAGTTAATACCATTCCCAGTTTGAGTGCTTTTTATATATTGTCCTTTCTATTCATCAAATTCCCTTGTCGTTTTCTCATAATTTCCTAGACAATGTCTCACTCTGTAACTTGAACATTTCCTAATCTCTATAGGGCAACTGATTCGGTGATTCTAAAGCAATTATCACTAGTTCTTCAAAAATAAATTTTGAAGTTTTCAAAATCTCATCTCACATCTTTCAGAAAATAGTGACTTGACTATCATACTAGTGAAAAAGAAGCAAATGTTAAATATTTTCTTTTATTCATTTGCTATAGTTAATAAAAAGGCTAATGGCCATACATATTTCAGGGTAATGGTTTATGTACACTGATATCAATCTCCTTTATACTGCCATTTGGGCCAAACACTGATAGGTCCACTGAAAAGCAATTGTTTGCATCCCTGATGGGCAGAATCCAAGTTTACCAGTGTGTATGTAATCTTTAGTGAACATTGAACAATAAAATGTACTAAAAATATTCATGTAGAATCCTAGGTACTTTTTGCCAGTTCAGATCTTCCATTAGATATTGGAAGAACATACTGCCCACCTCTTGCATTGTTCTTGAGATGAGGACAATTTTTCTGACAATGATAAAGAACTGATATTCAGAGAAGGCTCAACTCTGTAGAAGCAGAACGTTATAATTAGAGCCTGCTCTCTCTGGCTTGCATTTCTGTGTCCTTGCCAGCTAAACTACTTCTCAGTGGAAAATTAGGTTCTGAGCAATTTCTCAGGGAGATATGGGAATATTAGAAAGTAAGTTTCTTAAACATTTTAGTCTACCTTCTTAGGATAATCTTTTCTTTAGGAGATGACTTATTTCTTTATGCAGCTGAGGCCTTCATACAGGGTCCCACATTTGCTGTTAGGCAGTTCCTGACTAGTTTCTTGAATTTTTCTTAATTTTGATGACCTTGCTAATCTA
The DNA here is from genome assembly GCA_907164525.1 of Lophiomys imhausi. Classification (NCBI taxonomy): domain Eukaryota; kingdom Metazoa; phylum Chordata; class Mammalia; order Rodentia; family Muridae; genus Lophiomys; species Lophiomys imhausi. The sequence continues at coordinate 1,896,145 of CAJQZJ010000165.1, forward strand.
GTGGTTATTAGTCAAGCACTTTGTGTTAAATTAACTAATGTTTTTGTTCATTTGTTTTGTTTTTGTTTTTTAAGACAATATTATTTATATTTTTAAAATATATACACCCAAAATGATATGTATTTTTACAAGCATATGAGTGTGATTAATATATATTATTAATAATAAAACATCATTAACTATACTTTATTATTAATATATATTAATAATCACATTAAATGCTTGGCTACAACTATTAGAAGGGAATGAGAACATTGAGGGACAAGAGCGAGTTTTTAAAAAGTAAGACCAGACTCTCAAATTGAATCACATGTTAATTGCAGTAGAGCTGACATTGTTCCTGTGATTCAAATTGGATTGTGGGTATGAGAGAGGGGAACAACAGTGGGTCAGTCCCTTCTCACCACATTGTATCAAAATACGTACTGTCAACACAACCTGCCTCTGAGGTCTTGATACTTAGCGGTGGTTTGCTTGTTAGTTTCAACACTATCCTTGTTTCCTGGTTTTTACATCATACTGTAGAGACAGTCATTCTTTTTTTTTTCCCCCACTGGGAATTGTCCTTCATATCCTTAACAGATAAATAGCTATAGAATGTACTTGGAATTATTTTGAATGTCTCCCAGTGACCAGGTCATCCATTGGAATACCACTTCATATTCCATCAAATTATGTGTTCATTGATGAGCTAATCCACTGTTGTTGTTAATATCCTCATAATTCTGCCACCTTTCCATGAATGGACCCACCAAGGAGGGCCAACACTTCATAAAGGAGCATTTGAAGCTATGACATCACTATACTGGGGCACAGGTTCCATACATTTATAATTTAAGATTGATATTTTAAAATATTTTGAAACTTGGTGTGAGTGTGTGTGTGTGCGTGTGTTCAGGCACAATGGTGAAAGCCTGAAGAGGGTATCAGATTCCTTGGAACTAGAGCTATAGTTGGTTGTGAGCTGTTGGATATCATGAGTGAATGATTCTCATCTTTGGTCTTCATGATTAAACAAGAGATCTTAACCACTGAGCAATTTCTCCAGCCCTAGGAACAAAGCTGAGTCTGAGAATTCTCCATTCCCTACAACATGTTTTTATTTGTATCCTTAAGGGCCACTGTGCTGATAGGTTCTGTAAGTTTTAAGAAATGCTCAGTGCTGTGTTTTATCATTTCAGGACCACGTGAGGAGTTTAATCTTTCTAAATATCCCACAAGCTGTTTTATTAGCTTCGACTCCTAAGCCTCTGTAGCTTTCTCAGAAAACTGTATGATTGGAATCAAGCAGTCTGTGCTCTTCGCAAAATGACTTCTTTTATTTAGCAATGCATGTTTAAGATATATCCATGTGGACCAGACCGAGAGCTCAGTTGGGTGAAGTGGGCTTGTTGTATAAGCTTGACTGCCTGAATTAAATTCTCAGAACCTCCATAAAGTTGGAAAGTGAGGACTAACTGCACAAAATTGTCTTTTGACTTCTACATACTTACTTCTACATACTATGTACTGTAATGTGGCAGAGTGCCATACCCACACACATATGATACACAGGCTTTATAATAAAATCATATTTTAAAAAGATCTGCCCATATCTTTCTGTGACACAGCATTTTATTGTTTGTAATTGTGAATAATATTTAATCATATGCAGTGCTATTGTTTATCTATTTCCTTGGGAAAGTTTACATTGCTTACAGATTGGTAATTATGACTAAAGCTGATGCAAACATTACTGCACAGGGATTTGTGGACTTGCATTTCCAAAATGAGCTGAGCAAATACCTCTGAGGGTGAGTGCTGAGATGTTCATTGAGCTGGAGCTTTGCAAAATTTCCTACTGAAGTTTTATCACTTTACAGTCCTGCCAGAAATTAATTTGTTTTGCGAGTACTTTGATGAATATTTTTCATGCATGTGCATAAAAGTTATTTGTAACATTTAAAAATTCTTTTTACTGCTGCTGTTAATATAATTCTGGCCTCATAGGATGAGGAAGTATACTGTTTATATTTCTATTTTATAGACAGAATATGGAGAATTTGTGCTATTTTTATGCTAAATGTTTAATAGGATCTGCTATCAAAACCATCTGGGCTTGATGGTGTGTGTGTATAGTGTGTGTGTGTGTGTGTGTGTGTGTGTGTGTGTGTGTGTGTGTGTGTATAGCATGTGTGTGTTTGTGTGTGTATAGTAGGTGTGTGTGTATAGTATGTGTGTGTATAATATGTGTGTGTGTGTATGTTGATGTGTTTATTTAGTAATCATTTCCTTAACACATATAGGTTATTTTTTTGGTCTTTATCCGACTCTGATTTTCACTCTTTTCTCTTCCAATAATTATTCATTCAATTTATGACACTGGATTTATAGACACAGAATTGTCTCAAATGGCTATCTTCCTTTCAAAGTCCAGGGAGCAGGTCTCTTGATCTTTAAAAAAGTATTTTTGCATAGTGAAAGTTTGTTAGATCTATGTATCTTTCCTATCTATGTATCTATGTATTATCTATCTATCTATCTATCTATCTATCTATCTATCTATCTATCTATCTATCTCTATTTATCTATCTATCATCTATATCTCATCAATTCATCTATCAATCATCTGTCTACCTCTGTCTCTGTTTCATTACTCTTTCCTTCCTCTGTTTCAGTTTTTTCCTTTCTTTCCACTTCTATATTCACTACAGTTTTATTATAGCTACTGCAGTCTTCTCACAAAGAACCAGGCTCTATTTCATTGATACTGTCTACCTTATTTTCTTTTTATGAATGCTTCGTTAGGTTAATTCTAGTTCTTTCCCATTGCTTGTTTCTGGCTTGACTAAATCTTTTTTCTTGCTTCCTTAGATAGGTTATTTTCAATGACCTTTCAGTGGTCTCTCTAGAAATTAATCTCTTCATTAAAAAAGTATACACACACACACATACACACACACTTTGGTTTCTGTTGTTTTAAATTTGTTAATGTGCTTTAAGGAACAAATGTGACCTCTCTTGGAATGTTGGACAAAATACTTTAAAAATGAGAACTAAAAAGTTGCATAATAAAACACTTCTCTATAGACTTTAGTTGTGTGTCTATGAATGTGTTTGTGCATATATGCACACATGTGTGTGTATATGTGGGGTCTGAGTATCTGTGCATGTGTGTTTTTGTGTCTGCATGTATGTATATGTATGTATGTACGTGTGTGTGCATGTGTGTTCATATGTGTGTGCACATGTATGTGTGTTTGTGTGTATGTATGTGTGACTTCTATTATTATCCCTATCCTGAAGAATAAATTTTGTGTATGATCTGGCCAGCTTGAACAAATTTCCTCAAATCCTGTATATATAATAAGATAACTATTTCTCTTCATTACTGAAGTATCGTTTTATGTGATAGGGTTCTTATTTATTCTTTTATTATATTTTAAGAAAAAAATCAGCTTTAGATTATAGAGTAGAATACATTATGATTATGAGTAAATTATAAGTGGAAAAAAATCACATTCCAGAAAAGAATTTATTGAAATTAAAATAAACCTTATTTTAATGGCCATTTTAACATTGATGTTGACACATGGAAAGTGGGATGCCTTTGAGTGAGAGAGGTTGTTTCCTCTCACCTGAAGTGAGTTTTAATTCATGCATCATGGTGCTAGACTCTCTTGGTCACATGAAGCTTGCAATGAGTTAGGATGGACTTGTCTCCTAAATCAAAGAACGAAATTCATGTAAGATGGAGATAAAACTTTAGAAAGAAGTTTATTGTATACTTATAGGTGCATGATAGAGATGGAGAGAGGGAGAGAGAAAGGAGAGAGAGAGAGAGAGAGAGAGAGAGAGAGAGAGAGAGAGAGAAAGACAGAGAGACAGAGAGGGATAGACAGAGATAGCAAGTAGAACTCCTGTACAGTAGAGCTTGGGACAGGAAATGGAGAACCATTTGGTTGCTGGTAGAGCACTTTTACAGAAGTAATGCAAGAAATCACCAAGAAGCATGGCAGTCAGTCTAGTTGATCTATCCGCGATATATTTGGATGCCTTCCCTCATTAGTCACACACTCACTCATGGTTGTGCTCCTCAGTGGGTAATTTCCAGCCTGGTCTGGTACCATTCTGGAAGTGCACGCTTCTCTTCCAGGAGGTTCAAGCTACATTGGTCCTGGCAGAAAATGTGGGGAACGCAGACTGGGAGTCGGTCTCCAGTCTGTGTAGAAAAGGGGTGGCCATGCAGGTGGCAGGCTAGGCAGGATATTTGCTTCCATAGCCAGGCCGGGGGCCAGGTGGGTGGTGTGAGGGAGAGGCAGTGGAAAATCAGTATAGCCTCCCAAACTGAGGTAGCCAGGCAGGAGCTGGCAGTGAGGAGAAATGGCGGAGGCCCAGCGGAGACTCTGTGGAGTCCTAATAGAGAAGCAAGCCAGGCTAGGCCATCAATGGTCAAGCAGGAGCCTGGGTCTTGAACAAGCCTATCCAGCCATGGAAAAGGCGGTGGTGGAAAGAAGAGTGCTTTCCCACAAAATAAGCAGACTCAAGACAGTCATCTTGGAGGCATGGGGAAGAGAGAGAGAGAGTTTAATCAGGATTATTATATAACTTTGGGGAGCAGGCAGGGATTTGGAGGTGAATGTGCTTGATTTCCAATCAGAAGAAAGAAAATGGAATGCCTAATTAATTCGTGAACAATGGGTTTGGGGGAAACTCCAGAGGTGGGCTGAATGTTATTGGCTGAAAGCCAAGGCACCAACAGACCTCATTAGCATGGCAAAGTCAGAAAAGGATTAGGCCAGGTAACCCATCCTAGGAAATCTAGGGTCCCCAAATCAGAGGAAAGAGAAGGTTCCACTAAACAAGGGAAGTCTGTCCTTCTAGTGCCAGGCTCAGGGTCCTTTCAGCACTGCCAGACTTCCACCATGTGTCAGCAGAAATCCCCACACATGGTTTCTAGGTAGGTGCTCATTAAAAAGATGACAAGCAAACAGGATCCAGCATTGTCTTCTAACATTTCTATCTTCTAGCAAGGACATGTCTAAAACGCTGCTTCGGGGGTCCCTTTCCAGTGTGTCTATCTCCTGCTCTCATTGATGTGATGTATTACATCTTTGATTATTTTACCCCATCCTCTGTTCTTCTTATCTATAGATAAGGTGTCATTTCCTTCTTTCTCAAGATTTTCTTTTGGCTTGATTATCTGCTGTTGAGTGCTCTGCTCATTAGTTTGTCTTCTTTTTCCAGCTGTTAATTATCCTGCTACATGCTATTTTCTTCCTGTTCTGAGCTTTATTAACTGTCATTATTTTGGTGAGCATTGATGCATTGTTACTTCAAATAATTGTTCATCTCCACTGCTCCTCTTTATTCTTTGTTTTTCAAATTTTGCTTTTAAACCCTTTCACAAGATCCCACAGTTCCTACAAGTTCCATTCTGTCATTTTATTTCATTTATACTTTGATTTTTACTTTGTCATGATACCATTTACTGCCTGGAACCTCTCTGCTTTCTTCCTTATCTGTGTTGAATATATACAGGAGCTGATGATGATATAGATATCATTTATTTCTTTATTGATGCATTTGAAGATTTATTTTATTTTTAATTATGTATTTATGTCTGTTAGTCTGTCGATCTCTCTCTGTCTCTGTCTGTCTGTCTCTGTGGGTATCTGTGTGTGTGTTTGTGTGTGTGTGTGTGTGTCATTGTGGTTTTGTACACATGAGTCTGTGTACCTGTGGAGGTCAGAGGTATCCAATAACTCCTGGAATTGGAGTTAATGGAGAATGTGAGCTGTAATATGTGGATGCTGGGAACAGAACATAGGTCACCTGTAAGAACAGTAATATCTCTTAACCTTTGTCCATCTCTCTAGAACCCCTTCTTGATGTTTTAGATTTCTGACATTTCCTTTTCAGTCTTCCTCAGATTGTCTTTATCCTTGCTTTCATTGCAAACTATCCATACTTACATACTGTTATTATGAGTAATTTCCATATTAATATCACGCGTAATATTATGCATTTTTAATGCTCATCTAATTATGGTATCTATGTGACTTTCCTGCTTGTTTGTTCTGTTCACACTATTGGCTGTCTTACAATCGAATGCATCTGGTAGTTTTTGGCTGGAAGTCAGAATGTTTGTGTCAGGTAACAGGTGGTAAGCAAACATGAATCTATACACTTATATTAGTGCTATTAGGTTTGGGGGTCCATTTAAAATTTCTCTGTATAAAATTTCAGTTCTTTTTAAATGTTCTGTTTGTTTATTTGTTTGGGTTCCATTTTGATTTGCTTTCCCTCCTACCTCTTGATTTTGGTCCCAAATCTTCCTCAGTGAGTCTGCTCTAGTTCCTCTGAGACACTGCTACAGTGCAGCTCTGTTCATTGGAGGAAAGTGTGTGGAATACACAGAGTTGTAGGAAAAAAATAGCTAATTAAACTGTTTACCCAGTATTTACATTATCTTTAATTGATCGGCAGTGTAAATCCTTAACCTGCCATTATAAATGAATGCACACAGATACCAGGTGGATCTAAACAAGCCTAGGCCTGGGTTGTGCAATCCTAGCCCATCTTAGCTAGCTCATAATTCTATTACCAAAATATAACCCCATATATACATACGTCCCTTTGGACTATTATTCTCCACACTAAGCCGATGTTCCAGGCCACATGGAAGGATCTTCTTTAATCTACCCCATGGCGTGTCTTCCTTGTTTACTCCTGGCTTCTTCTCCAGCGACCTCTTCCCAAGATGCTCTGTATCTCTCCGAAAAGCCCTCGAACCTTCGTCCCACCTATCTCTATCTTTGCCCAATCTCCAGCCCTCAGCATTTATTTAACCAATCAGAGTCAATTAAGTAACAGAAAGCAAACAGGACCAATCAACATTTAGAGTGCTTAACACCACCCCATCATAGAGTTCCTAAGGTTTGTAATGATCTCCATCTGCTACAAAAAGAAGCTTCTTTGTGGAGAGGTGAGAGCTACACTCATCTGTGGATAAAAGGATAGATATTTTGAGTACAGTTAGGAATAATGTTGGTCTAGCTGAACAGCAACAGAAAGTTCTTCTTTAAGATCCATGACCTCAGTAGCCTTGGGAAGGTTGTTAGATTTCCATCACTAAGCATGATCTTTCTCCTGTTGAGTAGGTCTCAAGTTGAAGTATGTTGCTGTTGGTTATTGCCAAGATATACATGCCACTATTGCATATTTAGAGATATTTTAGCATGCTTGTCTTGTGGTTTGTATGTATCATGTCTGATTGCAACTATTGGTTGCTTCTTTCCCTTGGCAGCTTTTATAACACTAGCTGGTAACATGAACGCTAGTCCTCAAGGAGTAGGCTTTCAGGTCAGGTCAGAACCAGGCTAGATTTTTCTGGGTCCTGTGTCTGAAGTGCACTGTATCTTCTTCATCAAGAGGGACTTACCTTTACACCTCTGGGAGGCAACCAAGGGTAACAGCAGTAGGTTCTAACAAACAAGTTAAATGGATTTTTCAAGCTTAGCACTAGGATTTTCCTAGATAGTCCACAGCTCTTGTATCCCTAGGTTATATGCGTTATATTTATAAAAACAGAACATACCTGAGATCTACCATAATCTGTCCCCATTTCTTCCTTTACTAATCACAATATCATACACAAATGTCATACAATTGTTGATTCTAAAGCTACGGTCTATGAATGTATTGCATAAAGATTCACTCAAGTTAGTTCACATATTGGTTCACCAAGCATTTTATTTTCTGAGTGTGACATTAAACAGCTACCTATTTAGCAATTTAGAATTAAACATTATTTTAAAATTTATAAAAATATATGTGTGCTTAATGTTATAAAAACTTGAAGATTTGACATTTAAAAGTTATGTGAAAGATTAAAACTATAATTTAACTAGTATATTTTTGCTTGCAATGAAGTATGTACACATTATAAATTAACAAATTAATGTGCAACATCTTAGACACTAGAAAATATATGATGTAGTAGATGTAATATTGAAGTCATTTCAATGATAAAGATATGCAGTAAAAATTTCAAGTATTAAATATATTGTTAATTCATTTTAATTACTGTAGGTCTCAAATCACAATGGTATTTATATTCTATTAACTTCTTTTAAAATAATGCATCCATTTACATTTAATTATCATTTATAAGGGCCAATAAATCATATCTCATCCTCACATTGTTTGTGATAATTTTAAAATGTCCACCATAAAATATGTAAGGGAAACATGGTCCCCACACCACCTGACCTCTCTCAAGTCCCATTTTCTCACTCATTCATTCCATGAAGCCATGACTACCTCAGCTGATAGGTACACAAAGTATTTATTCAATTTTTGTATTGATGTATGACTCTGTTAGCCACTTGAATATGAAGAAATAAATTTGGGAACCATGCTTCTAAATGAGGTAACTGACAGGACAATCAGATTCAAAGCCAAGCAAAGAGTGGGGATGGAGGGATTCCTACACACAGGACTCACTGTGCTCTTCCCACAGTTTTGTTCTTGCTGGGACTATTGTTTTTCAACCTGTCCTTGCCCTACCCTGTGTATGACTGTGTAACCTAAGGACTGTGTAAAGTCCTTAGAAGACTTTAGTTACAGAAACACATTCCTGATCCCCACCAAGCAAATGATAATGCACTAAAGTCTTTGCTGTTGATTCATTGGGTAGCACTAGTGTATTCTCCCCATTTCACATTTCTTCCCCATTGCAGTAGAATTCCCTAAAATCAATGATTTCTAAGATCTCGTCACTAAGCTCCTGGAACTGTTCAGGAATGTATCATCTGTTCCTTGATTCCACATTTCTACCCTGAAAACTTCTCACATAGAATATTGTAGAAAGAGGTCAGGTCATGATCTTTCTGCTTAAACCCCAATGAATATATAGGTATATGCTGTAACATACTGAAGCTGCAGATGTTTGGCAATTTCTACACACACTGAGCTTCAATCCATTTCAGGCCATATCTCCTCTCATTTACCTCTTGCAGCCATAGTCACCTCTGCAATTAGTGAGGTTCGCAAAGTCTGCTCTCAGGGTAGAACTGTCTATTAACCCTATTTCTTCATTTTAGCCTTTGCTCTGGGGTCTAACACAGTGTCTGACAGGAGCATGTACTCTACTCAGTATGCTTTAAAACTTTCATGAAAAGAAGTCCAGTCTGCTATGAGGAAGTCAGCAGTCCCATTGTGCGCTCAGGTGAGGAAGTCAGCAGTCCCATTGTGCGCTCAGGTGAGGAAGTCAGCAGTCCCATTGTGCGCTCAGGTGAGGAAGTCAGCAGTCCTGCAATGGACACAGATGCTTGTAATTTTGTAACTTTGTGACTCTCCACAAATTTGCCTTTTGCATCAATCACTCATTGCATTAAGTCATTCACTGACCTCAAAATTAACTGATGTTTGTATAAGGCATCACTTAAATGTTTAGGATGTTATTTTATCTTTTAAAATTTTTTTGTTAAAATATTTCCTGTCTCCTTGAGGTCACTGACAGGAGTTATTTCACATTTTTTCCTCTTTGAGTTAAAGGTTTATAAGTAAACAGACTAGATACTTTTGACCCAGAGCACAGCCTGGCAAGCTTATGGTGCTGGGGATAAATGTGAACTGGTGGCTGCCTACTCTTCTGTCTTAAAAATTGCAAGATTTCATAGCATATATGTTGTGGGTAGAACTCTGTCTTCTTCCCAAGTTATTTTGAATCTTCCATCCATGACAGCTACAAAATGTGAATATTTCTACAGAAAACCGGATTGGTGTGCTGAAATAGCTTCATACTAGATTAGGTTGGGCTCTTACTTCAAGGGGCTATTTTCATTTTATAATATAGAAACAAGACAAAATAGCACTATGAAGACAATGGCAGATATGGCCGTAGTGCAGCTATGACCCAAAGAATGCTAGGATGGTAGGCAACTACCTGCAACTGAGTGAGACTGACACTACCATCAGCTTGGTATTTGACTTCTGGACCTCAGATCTGTGATTCTGCTGTTTGAAGCTATATAGTTTGTGGAAATGTATTCAGGTAGCTTAAGTATTCATAAGTACAGTATAGTTGAAACAGCTATGATCACTTATATACTTACTATATGTTATATATTATCCATATATAACATATAAATGATTATATTATCCCATATAATATATAACAGTTTTCACACAATGACAAGTTAGGCTAGTAGTAGAGACCATCAGTCCTAAAAAGCCTGAAACGAGTTTTTGTTATTCCTACTCTGACAATGTGTAGAAAATGTTGTTCCAGATTTTTTTTTCTTGGTAGAGGGCTATGCTTTATTTAAAATAAATCACACAGGAAAGCACCACTGAGGCAAGATCCCCCTAACCCCAACTTCTATATTAGGCAGAACCACGTATGGGAAGTCTTTCTTCTCCCGGGACTGTAAGTAGATAGAGGAGTAGTTCATGTCAACAGGAAATACAGGAACCTTCACACAAGCAACCAGGTCTCACATTGAATGTTAGGGATGGTTTCTTCACACAGAGGTCAAGTTAAGTTGCCTACAGGCAGAGAAATAAGGTTCTGGAGAGGACACTTTAGGCAGATGTCCACTTTGGGTTCTTCTAGGAAAAGACCTGGATACATTCCTGGCTTCCTTTGCTGACATTGTGATCTCTTGGTGGGTAGAGGAGAGAACATAGAAGCCTTCTGTTTAAGGCTTCAGTCAGGAAGGAGGAACTGGTTGGGGACACAAAGGCCTCTTGATACCAACCGTCTTAAACTATTTAGGATAGTTAAGAAAAACAAACTCCTAATCATGCATGTATGTCACCTTGTTAGCTACTATGACAGTCTATCACAGATATTCTCTAAGCTACTCAGTAATCGAGTTGTTAAGAGACAAGCAACAGTTGTTCCAGATTTTGAGGTCAGGGTGTGTACTTTGGATCTGGTGTTCTAAGAAGAGTTTGAGATTCAGAGGATAAAAAGTAATCTTGAGTTCTCTTACATACAGAGAATGTGTTTAAGGTTTAATGAATATGCAAATAAGTGTTCAAATAACATGCTTCTATTGCTATAAAATATATGTCAATATCAACAGATTGTGGAGTTTTTTCCTGGCTATTTTTGCATTTAGACTTTGCCATTTGATGTACAGTGTACACACGATGCTTCTCTTTTGTTTGTATTAAGAATCATGAAGAAGTAGGGAATCTAAAAAAGGTTGATTAAAAACAATGTCAGGAGACACATACAAGCCTTTCTCTCCCTCCACAGGAGGCCTAAGATCCACTTTCTCGATCCATGTCAGTTTTAATCATGTTATGGAGACCTACCACAGTGCAGATTCTGAAAGGTACTATCAATTACCTTAAAATCGAAATATTTGCCTCAGGGCCTTACTCTGCACTAACCAAGAGTTGGGAGAGTGGTGGAGCAGGCATGCTGCCAAGCCTGGTGAATACCTCAAGCCATCTTTAAGTATTCAGCTCCTTGAGCTGATTATCTACTGCGAATCGTGACAAAGAGAAGCTCCTAGAGACTGCTTCTGCAACCAACTAGCCAATACAGTCAAATTGTATTTCCTAACTTACTCAAAAATTAAAAAAATCTTAATGCCTCTTGAAAAAAAATCAATGAATATGGGAAAGGAATAAAATACTGCAAAATCAAAATGTAATGGAGAGAGCATGTCTCACACACACCCATGGCATTGCCACCTATGCATGTGTTCAAAAACTTGGTTCTGAGTCTATAATGCTCTAGAATATTTGTAGAAATATACAGTCAAGGGACCCCAATACTTTTCTCATCACTGAGACCAAAGCAACTTCAGTGAGGAAGGATTTATTTAGTTTCATAACTTTCAGGGATGGAGTCCAATATAGCAGGGAAGGTATGAATGCAGATGGGCTCATGGTGGTGTGAACATCTAGTTGCAGTGGTTGGGGAGCTTTCTCATGTCTCAGCATATTAGACAGAGGGGGGAGTTCAGATATCTAGCTGTAGATATCCCTTTCCCAATTTTATTACATATAGGATCCCAGCCTATAGAAGTCTCTGCCCTCATTCAAGACAGGTCTTCCCCTTCAGTTAATCTGTTTTAGAAATACCCTCAGGACATACCCTCATTTGTGTCCTAGGTGGTTTTTAAGTTGCTATTTGAGACTAAAACAATATATACTTTCTGAAAAAAAATATTATCAGCCAACCTAAGATAAAAGGAGTGACTTCCTGAAGTGACATTTAGAGATATTACTTAAGGAGACATTGGCTTCTCTTTTAGGGAAATAACAAAATTTCTGTATAGAGAAGAAGATGTGCAGGCTTGGCTACATCCCTCAGTGCTCTTTATACTCATATAAAGTCTGACAAATTTCAACTCTCTCTCCTCTAGTCTATTGCTCATCCCAGGTATGTAGTTACTACCAGTTCCTCAGTCAGTGCATTTTATTCTGTTTATGTGATAAAACTCTGACTAAAAGCACACTGGGGGAGAAAGTGTCAATTTCAGTTAACAAGTCCATATCACAGTTCTTCACTGACAGGATTTCAGAGCAGGAATTAATTCAAGACAGGCTTGAACCAGAAACTAAACTGCTCCCTGACCCATGCTTTAGCTCAAGGAAGGACCACATGGCCAGGGACTGTAGATCCTACCATGGGCTTGGTCCTTCTCCATCAACCAATAATCACAATGATGTCCTGAAGTCATGTCTACAGGCAAATCTGATGTAGGCAATTCATTATTGAGGTTTCCTCTTCCCGGGTAATTATAGGCTGTATCTAGTTGACAATCAAAGCTACACAGCATGCCATCTATTCACTCTGCTGGAATTGAGACTCAGAGAACCCACACTACTCTGTTACTCTTGATGTGTCATTTACTGTGTCTAATAAACTTTGACTCAGAGGCATCTCCATTTACAATTGTCTGTGTTCATTGTATGTGCTACATAAGTTACTTTCTTTAGTGTGATGATAAAATAGCTGAACTAAGGAGCTATAGGAAGGAGGAGGGGATTAGTTTGATTTACAATTTGAGTGGAGGTGTACGATTTTGGGACTTTCATGACAACAAAATATTTAGCTATTGGTCACATTAGAGCTGCAGTCAGGAAGCAGAGGTGGTCAGTTTTCTTTCTGCTTTGCATCCATCCCAGCTTTGCATCCATCCCAGTGAGTGATGCTACCCAAGTGAGTCTGTGTCTTCACACCTCAAGTAACCTAATCAAACAGTCCCTTAAATGCGTGCCTAGATATCTTTTGGGATTCTAGATCTGGTTAAGTTTGCAATCAATGCTAACCATCAGTTTTGCATGTACATTTGCCTATGTACACAACTTATGTTAGGTTGACATATTAGCTTTCATAGTACCTTGTCTATTTTATTTATTTCATGAGCATTTGAGATAAAACAAAGCTAAAATTAACTTTTTTGTTTCTGAAATTCAAAGTAATTGCCATCTTTCATGTTAACTGTCAGCCCTACCTATACTGGTAATATGACCAATGTCTGTTGCCTCTGTGCAGTGGGAGAACTCAGGACCCCTAGTAACTGCAAAAGAATATCTCTAAGATAGTCTCTTTGGGTTGCAGAATCCATCCTCATTTGAGGCAGTCAGGGATTTAGTAGGAATCTCTTGTTTCTAGATATTATTGGTTTAGCATCACAATGGAGAGATTATAATTCCCCAGAATAAGAAGCAGCCTTCATTAGTAAAGAGAAGATGTTTCAAATTGCCCTATGACTCAATGTTGTTGGGTGAGGTAGTTCAATAGAGTGTTTAGCATATTTCCCAGAGTCCTTCAGTGGATATGCCCCTCCCTCCATTTATCCCGAGTAACATCATGCATGAAAACAGTTTTTGATAGCCCTTCATGTACTTTCTGTCTTTTTATTCATTTTTTTTTTCATCAAATCTCTGGGGAAAATATTCTTCAGTTACCCACTTTCACTTGAATCTGAATCGTAGCATTTGTTCCTGAAACAGAAAGTCTCTCAGATTTCATAGTTGAGTTTGTACATGACAACCTTAAACAGAGCTTATTTAAGGTTTATTTACCCTCACTTACATTTTTGTTGATTAAAAAGCTCTGTTCCTATTCAAAGTTCTGAAACCAATTCAAATATGTTCTACTTTGATACCAAAGAATATTAATTCAGATTAAAATTTTTACTTTCATTTTATCACTGTTTGATGTTAACCCATAAACATAATTACAGGGGATTGAGCTAGTTCTTCTAAACTCAACCTTGTTGTCAACTTTTCTTAACTGAAATCTGAATGTTTATTTTCTACTAATTTCAAACCTCTTACTGTGTTTTAATGTTTATTAATTACCACGCAACCACTGTCTTATCTTTATTGATATAATTTTCACACAAATATATTATTTTACATGTACAGCTTGTTTATTTCTCAGAACTTTACACTTTGTTTTAGAAATTTAAAGAATTTTAATGAATAATCTTTTTCTTATAAACAAAAATTAGAAAATATCCCACATAGAATTCATTCTCAGAGTCAACAAACTCACAAATCATTTCTGTTAATGTTCACAGAGGAATTTTCTAAAGAATTATTTAAAGAAACTAGAAAATGATTTAATAAAAGGGAAGATTACAATTTTGGGGAACATTTTCCTATTCATCTGTTTGATTCTGTGTTTTGCCTCCAGCCATGTATTTTTCAGGATCACTGTGTTAATTTGGGACTGTGTCTTGCACTATTGTACCTCTGCTATTTATTATGACCATACTTTCTTTACTGTCTTCAATATGAGTTTTAATTATGCAATTATTTGAATTGATGCTTACCAATTTTATATTTATATTTTATTCTACCAAATGTAGAATGTAGTAAGCCCCCTACTCTAATTCATGTTTCTACCAACAGTAATCAAAAGTACCACCTTCTGAAAATCTTTTCTAATATTAGTTATCATCTGTATTTGTGATAGCAGCTACTTCAACAGCCCTGAAGCAATAACTCCTTGTGGTTGTAATTTGGATTTCTCTTATGATCTAAAAAACTCTAAATTATTAAACAGTTTTATACATTTATATAATGAATTTTATCACATTCACCATCCATTCCTCTCTCTCTCATCTCTCTCTTCCCTGCTGGAACCCTACTATTCTATAAATTGCCCTCCTGTTTTCATATTTTCTTTTTGCATATTAACTCTGAAATTTAATTAAAGCACTAGTGTGCACAGTAGGCAATTTACTGAAGTAAGGTCGATTCATCAAAGGCTACACTAATGAAGAAATAACAATTGTATATTTTGTCTTGGAACAATTCTATTCAGGTCCTTTGTTTTGATTGGACTATGACAAACAACATATACTGTCCTCACATGTGTAGCACATTGCTGTACACACTATACAGTGGGTGTAAACAAGCTAATAGTCCATCAAGAG
This sequence comes from Lophiomys imhausi, assembly GCA_907164525.1. Lineage (NCBI taxonomy): Eukaryota > Metazoa > Chordata > Mammalia > Rodentia > Muridae > Lophiomys > Lophiomys imhausi. The sequence continues at coordinate 1,911,546 of CAJQZJ010000165.1, forward strand.
GTGAAGGGCCAAAGAAAATGAAAAATACCTTTTTGTGCTCTTTATGTCTTTTCATACCTAAGTATTACATCTGTTATAATTTGCATAACTTGGAACTTAGGATATAGCTAGCATGCTCACTCTTACCTCCATCTCTCTCTTTATTAAAAGTGACTTTCAGAGAAGAACACAGCAGAATCTTCTTTATATATTAAAACCAGCTATTTTGTAACTAACTAGAAGCAAAAAAAATCTCATTTTTCTCTTTAATAGATTTCTTATTGAAGGAGATGATAACCATTCAAAACTAGCAAAGCTTTTTTTGACAATTTTTATATAGTTTTTCTAAAGTGTTTAGAAAATGATTTGGCAATGTATGCTAAGCCATATAACTCCATAATTGTGGCCTATTTATTTCTGTTGTTTTATATTGTATTTATTGTTATAAGAGAAAGAACCATTTGTTGGACTGAAAGGGGGAGCTCTTGGGGGGAAAAAGATATACCTTAAACTAAAAAAAAAAAAAGGTAGTGGATGGGGGGA
>CAJQZJ010000165.1:1932297-1942474 GCA_907164525.1 Lophiomys imhausi
TGAGGAATATTGGCAAATATCTGTTTAATTAAATGGCTGATCTATATTTTGATTGAACATCCTTTAGACACTAGAGAAGGTGACACATTTAACTATTTCAAATTCTAAAACAATGAATGCCTGTCCATTCTGCAACATTTTTGAATTAATTCCTTTAGAAAGTACATGACTTAATAATAAGTATAAAATATCACTGGGTCATAGGAATGTATTTAAAAGTAATTAAAAAATAATTCACATCATTTTATTCTTATATTCCCTGTAAAATGTGGCTATCAGGTTCATCAGTCAGCATATAATTTGTGTGTTTTAGAGCTGACTACAATGTAAACACTAACTGAAAAGTAACTTTAACACAAAGCCAACTTGTGTTAGTAGTTATTTCAAGACTTATAATTCAAAATTCATGTCTGTTTCCAAGGATGTCAATGTTACTTAGAGAAAGAGCAGATAGAGCACACAGACCCTGAATCCAAGATAAAAAAATGATTTATTGCTGTGGTTTCATTCTCTGTAGACTTTCTGTTCCCCTGAATGGCAGTGGGAATATTTAATTCAGAGCAAATTCCTTGATCGATAAGGATCATCGTTAAGAGTGTTAGGCTTGGCAGATGGAACTGTGCTGTCTGGTATAATCTCATGAGTATCCTGCTGGACCACCAGCTAATTTTCCCTATGACACTTGCCTTCAAATTTCTTTAGGTTTAAAACATCCAGACACTATCTTGCATACATTGCTGGCTCACATTTGCAGCAAATAGCTGTTCTATGCTACCCCTCCATAATTACACTTCATTGGGATATACTGTTACAAAAGAATCTTTGATGTGTCCATTTATAAACTTTCCCTTATAATATAATCTACATAATAATACTGAATACCAAATCTAAATTTTCTCATAACTTAAAATGAACACTCCAACATATTTTTTACGTGTGTAGTATTTTACATCCATCTCTAGTATTTATCATGGCCAGGAATTTTCTGATTCTTCACATTTCCCAAGATAGCTGTTGGCTGTTGATTCACACCCTGACAATTGATTTTTAAGTTAGAAATGCCACCACATAGTTTCTTTTAATATTAAAGTGTTGTAACTGTAGTTGGGATTGTCCACTAGGTCATTTTATGTCCTTCAGCTTATACAGTTGTATGATTAGAATTTTTTCCTACCAGTCACAGCCTCATCACTGTTTTATTATTACTGTTACTTTTTCGGATTTCACATTTCCTTTGACAGATGTAACAATTTCTTCAATTTTGTCCTCTGTGCCTGAGATTCTTTCTTCCATCTCTTGCATTCTGTTGGTGATGCTAGTGTCTGTGGTTATTTTTCTTTTCCTAAGGTTTTCCAGTTCCATGGATGTCTCAGCTTGTGCATTTGTTTATTGCTTCCCTTTTCAGGTCTTCCATTCTTTTAAGAGCTTTATTCATTTCCATCACCTCTTTTGCAGCATTTTGTTGCTGCTCTCAGTGGTATTTGATTTCCTCCTTTAAGTCTTCTATTATTAATATAAGCATAGGATTAAGGTCATTTTCCTTTGTTTCAGTTGTGTTAGGATTTCCAGAGTTTTCTGTAGCATTGTAACTGGGTTCAGGAGACGTCATAGTTCTTTATTTTTTTTGATTGTGTTCTTGCACTGGCCTTTAGTCATCTAGTTGACCCTGGTGTTGGCTGGTTGTTTCAGATTCCAGTTGTCCTTGGTGCTCAGGAAATCCCCCTGTTCTGAGGGCTGGGTGATCCTGAGATCCTGGCGTCCACTTCGGGATGATTAGCTGGTTTTTGTAATAGATTGGTTCTCAGAGAGTGACTGCCACTCTCCTCAACTGGTTGTGACCCAAATGGACCTATATACAGGGCACTGGAGTGGGGAGGGGGCTATCCTGTAAGGACCTGAGAGCTGGCAGGTCTCCTCAGGAAGGCAGGTCGATCTGTGGACCAGACATTGGACTCGTGCACCAATTAGGCCTGTGTTCACCCCTCCCTGACACAGTCATTCTGGTTCAGCACCTAGGCTGACTGTACAGGCAGGGTGCTCCACCCAAGTGGGTGCCCGTGTCTTAGTGCCTGTTGCTGACTGCCTCAGAAGCTCAGGTGCAGTGAATGACCCACCCCAATGTTTGTGGGGAACACACCGTTGCCAGCTCTGTTTGTAGTCAATCTCAGTTCCTGATTCTTTTGCTTCGGCTTGGCCTGGTCTCTGATACTCAGCTAAAGTGTACACTGTGCCACCATGCTGGCAACTCCAGAAAGAAAATTTAACTTACTTTTTCTCTTGTGGTCTGGCTGTTTTTCCCGGTTGTGCAGGCTGGATCACAGGAAGACAGGCAGGACTACTGATCTGTGGCTGGAGCCATGGGCTGGACCCACTCATGGGCTGCATCCACTCTAACCAGCGCAACTCCCCAGATGGGTGACAGAGCTAGCTGGTCTCAAAGTGGTGTTCCTGGGGCCTGCATGCTCTGTTTCCCGTGGTGACCAGTCTCAGTGTTCGCCGTGGAAATTCAAACACCATTTGTGTTTCACAGCTGGCTGCGGGACGTCATGTTCACTCCACAGTGACTAATCTCATTCTCCCACTACATAGATATCATGTTCTATGGGTGGCAACATCTTGGACCCCCCTATTGCTGCTGTTACTATCTGAGAATAATTTATCAAATGAACTTTCAGTTAAATAGATTTATTTATTCAGATTATTTTCTAACAATGAATATTCTCCACATCTTAACATTTTAATTCTTGTATCAGTAAAGAGACAGATAAATAGGTAAATTACCAGCTTAGAATAAGTCTTAAAAGTAGAAAATCAAATATGTTATATGTTTATGTTATATTTTATGTATTTATATTACATTAATATCTTAATAATATGGTGTGGTTTTGTGAATTGACTACTTTGTATCATAAGTAATAATAAGATGAAAGTAATAATAAGATGAAAGCAGGAATTAAGTCTACAGTTTTAGTTGAACAAAGAATCTTTCTTTATTATTCACTTATCAACATGGTTTTTAAGCTCATGAAAGTTGATCAAAATGAGTTTTTCCATGTAAAATGAAAATATTCAACATATTTAGCGACTAGCCTTCCTATTAAATACAATATATATTTAAGGAAACCATCCTCGTGAAGGACAAACTAGTGCATAATAAGGACTTGCATGTGTCACATCATATCAATTGATGTACATGAAGAATTACATGCCTTTGCATGTATGTAATGTCCACAATTACCGTGAACTCCCTGAAACAATTTGTACTCATCCATCATTGAGACAAATTATATTTTTTCTATATAATAGTTCTTTGTTTTATTTTTTCAGCCAGATATTTTATTTTGTTTAGTTCATCATTGTAGTTGACTGGAAAAATATAAAGCTTATCCAGTGTAGCTTTTCTGGCAAAGACAAGAAACTGATTTAATTGTCCCTCATACTGGATTACCCGTATTAACTTTTGCTTATAAAGATATTTAAATTTTAAAAACTAGAAGCATTTAAATTAACCTCTTTCTCTATGATAAAGATTAAATAGAATTTTGATAAAAGCAATATCTAACATTATGACATGGATTAAACATAAATTTTAGATAACCTATATAATTGGAAAAAACTAAAATTTTAAATGTTAGCAACATAAATTCTATGAATTCCCTACATTTTTGTTAGAAAACAAACACACATGCACACACACACACACACACACACACACAGTTCTTTCTCTTATCCGTGAACTCTAATTGAACCTTCGTAGCTCTTTTTGACTTCACTGTTTATCTCCCTAAATATAAATGACAGTGTACTAATGACCTGGTGTGGACACATGTTCATAACTATAAATAAATATAATCTCTTCTGTCAGACATTGTTCTGTAGAAAAGGCTAATTAAATTATTTACCAGTATTTAGATTATATTTAATTGAACAACAGTGTTAATCCTTAACCCACAATTATAAATGAGCACACAGACATCTGTTGGATTTTAAAAAGTTTTGGCCTGGATTGTGCGATCTTAGCCCATCTAAGCTATCTCTTAATTCTATTCGCCAAATATGACCCTATATATACATATGTCCCTGGACTGTTATTCTCCATGCTTTGCCAATGTTCCAGGCCACGTGGAATGATCTTCTTTCATCTACCCCATGGCATGTGTCTTCCTTCCCACTCTTTGAAAGCAGGAATTAAGTCTACCGCTTAATCAAACAGAGAGTCATTCTGTATTATCTACCTATCAATGTGGTTTTTAATCTCATGAAAGTTGATCAAAATGAGTTTTTCTGTCTAGAATGGAAATATTCAACATATTTGGTGACTAGTCTTCATGTTAAATACAGTAGTTCATTATTCCCTGGAATCTAGTTGTGACTGCATTTCATTGGCAGGCTCGTACCAGAGATTCCTGACAAGCATCTAGTAGCCAGGGAGCTCTGAGCTCCAGCTACCATCAATTTTGTCTCATCTATTGGAAAAGGCCTTCCCCCTGTCCCCATTGTCATTGTTTTAACTTAGCATTCCATCTTAGCATTCTTTCCTTTAAGCCTATCCTAGTCCAAGTTTTCTGAAAAAAGATACACAGAGCCACAATTGTCAGTGTAAAAATCATTTGCATGCTAAGAGAAACAAACTGAATTGGCATCCAAATGTATTGAGACATTATGAATTACTCCATTTTTAATCTAGGTGGTTAATTCTGTCCAGAAGGCTGCTGGTTTTGCAGTACATAGGGAGAGTCAAAGCCTTAGCTCTCTGCCTTTGCTTCAAGGCAGCAGCTTCTGTTAAAGTTAACTGCACATTTGAAATGCATTTGGGTTCAGTTCCATGCTCTTTGGCTAGGAAACTGCTTTTCACCCAGGCCTTCTTAGGCTGTAAGCATGGATTCTAATTGCCATGATTGGGTGCCATTTGTAAGAAAAAAATAATAATTAAATTATGTTGGGTCCCATTTGTAGAAGTAATGGCTAATTAAATTATTTACCAGTATTTAGATTATCGTTAATTGGCTGGCAGTGTTTATCCTTAAACCACCATTATAAATGAATACACACAAACACCTGTTGGATTTTAACATGCCTTGATCTGGTTTGTGCAATCTTAGCTCATCTAAACTAGCTCTTAATTCTGTTCTCCAAATATGACCCCATATATACATACGTCTCCTGGGCTATTGTTGCCCACACTATGCTGATGTTCCAGGCCACATGGAATGGCATTCTTTTGTCTAACCCATAGCATGTGTCCTCCTTCCTGCTCTTGACTTCTTCCCGTGAACATCTCTGCTTCAGAAGCTCATTCACCTTAGTCCTACCTGCCTCTGTCTTTGCTGAGTCTCAGGCCTCAGCATTTATTTAACTAATCAGAGATATGCAAGGTAATACAGAATTACTTGATGAACAGCAAGCAAACTTCTGGGAGCAGATTAATTAACATTTAAAATGCATAACATCAACCCATCATGGTTCTAAGTAGCTCTTGAATCTGCCTAATATTTTTAAAGATTTATTTATTTTTATTCTGGTGTGTGTACATGTGCATGCATGCATGCATGATTGGATATATGAGTGTGTGTAGTGTGCATGTTCATGTATGGATATGCACACACGTATGCAAATGCCTAAGGAGCCCAGCAGATGTCATTGAATCCCTTGGCACTGGAGTTACAGCTGTTCATCTTCTTTTCTCAGGCTCTCAGAAAACTGGATAAGACTACCATGCAGTGAGGAGAGTGATCAAATGTTGATCCAATCCACAAACGGATTCATTCCAAGTAACACTTAATGAAATAATCGGGAGGCCCTTGTTTTAGTCATTTTAATGTGTAATATCATCTGTGACAATTTGTCATAAATTCAGACACTCTCTGGTTCACCTGGCAAAAATTCAAGATGAAGGATATAGAGAATAGACTACTTTAAGCTACTAATGACAACAGCCACTTGTAGTTTGCTACTAAAACTCTGAATTTAAAATTCAATAGCAATCTTTTATCTTGTCAGTCATCAGAGACAGGCAGAACAGGTGACACTCTCAATAAAACACCTGTCACTCAAGGCAGATTTTAAATTGATTCCTTTCCTCTTCTACATTTTCTTACTGATAGTTATGTTGTATTTGTTTTTCTTTAGTTTCAATAGCAAGTTTAAGTGAGAGAAAAGTTCTGGGATGCTTTTCATTCTCCAAGAAAAACTAGAGGTTTCAGTTTATTGTTGTGATCATTTGACTTGTAAGGTTCATTCTTTCATGTTCTCATAATTCTCCAATGACACCACCATTCCTTGTTGTCATTAATATTTATATCATATAGTGTGTATTTGCATGTATGTGCTACAAACACACACATGTATGAATATATATATATATATATATATATATATATATATATAGAGAGAGAGAGAGAGAGAGAGACTCATTCCATAATATAGCTATGTAGGATTCAATGAAATTCTCAATGAGGTCATTATAAATGTTATTATTTTCTGATAATGAAACCAAACCACATAAAAGTTACTACAGATTAGGTTTATAAAACACTTTATTTGGATTGCATACACAAAATCTTGGATAGTGTCTTAAAACTATAGTCTTAGAGAATATCAATACACATACTTTATCACAAAATCACTACAAAATTCATCATAGAAAGTAATTATTGTTATACTTATTTTTAATAATATCATAAGCCACCACACCCACTCCACATGAAGGACTCAGCAGAATGCCATGGTCTTGGAGTGTTATATTTCCTCCAAGAGCACCATATCATTAACATTATTCTATCTATTTCGAAGTCAACTGTACACTACAATAAACAGTAAACATATGTGTTTTGTTTCTAACACTCCTTGAATATTGACTGTCTCAGCTCTTCTTAACCAGTCAAAACAAATGTATAGATTGGATTTGCCTTCCAAATCTATAAACATTTGGAAGATAAGGAGATGCAGCAGAGGTTAGTATCCGATTTTAGTATGCTCACTAGAAAACCCGGCATATAACCTCAATGGTCAACACCAAAATGAGACTTGAAAGTTCTTTCTGTGCTGAATGCACAGGTTTACTTGACCCTCAGAGTCTAACAAACTAACATTGGCAATATTGACAAAATTGTTGTTATCCCACTATAATTTCTGGTGAGGTCCATCTTCTCCTATGTGGTGCATTAATACAAATTGCTAATGTGGATATTCTGGCATTGAGTCTCTTTCTTGACCAGCCATATATTCATTTTCTTTTTTCTGTAAAAGAGGAATGTGTATTTGTTTTTCTGGAATAATTCTAGAATAGCATGGTGTTTTGATATTCAAAGAGAAATAACAGACTATTATGAAAGGCCAAGGAACTAAGCGCTCATTTCTGGCATGGTCTACATTCTGGTGAGGAGAATCAGTCAGTTTCTATACTGAAGTGTTCCTCATTACACTTTTAAAGTAAAAGTGAAAGAGATTCATGTATCAAAAGTAGTAATTGCTCTTAGCGGTGAACTGAAGCAACTTATATGCTGGTTTTTGCTTTGCATTTCACTTCCCCACCAGCTCTTACATGAATCACTGTGTGGGTGTTGAGCCTCACTGCTGATGTGAGGTTTCACATCAAAACAAGGAGCTTCAGAGCATTGTTTCCTGATGCCCCACCAATGCAGAGGATTTCAGCCTGTGAGTTGAGACCCTTCAAACATACTACCTTGTTTTGTATGCCACTGAGCCTTTAACAGAATGGCAGTCAGTGTAACATACCATAGTATTTGGAACACTGGATTTTAGCTTATAGATTTTAGTCTAAGCTACCCTACTTTCAAACATGTACATTTCTAAAATTTAATTTTAAAAAATTCTGAGTTATGCTTATTTTTAGATTCTAAAATGTGTGTTCCACAACTACTGATAACCACATACCAGATATGATATTAACTGCTGCACCAAACTGTATTCCATTGTATTTACTGCTGGACTTGATAGCTTTATTGCACAGAAAAGAAAAGGGCCCTGAAGACTTTTCAGTAATACAATAACAGTCTATAATTTATAAATGTGGGTCATATGATCAGTTTGTCTTGCTTTCAAATCAGGTCTGAAAAAAAGACAGAATTGAGAAGTTTTTTTTATCTTCTCTTACCTCAGTTTCCTAATTAGTAAAGAGATAGGAAAATAATAATGCTTATTTCAATGATGTGAAATTAAGTGGATAGCTAAGTGCCAAATGTTTTAAAGCATGCAAGACATGTGAAGAGTTATTATCATCAATGTAAGACCATGACACAGGAAGGTGAAACTTCAGTCTGACTGATGGAAAGGAACACTACCAAGAGATCTGTGGTGAGCATAACTTCTCTCCCATCACTTCCAATACATGAAAAAAGTATGTCAAAGTTTTAAAATTATAAAACTCAATGTACTACAATATGATTAAGATAAATAAGCATCAAAGGACTTTTAAATTATTAACTACTGCTTAATTATTTATGATTATTTTTAAATCTCCTCTCATAGTCACATAGCAAAAAGTTAAGTGCCGTCTACTTTGATGGGAACAGTCCCTCTTTCTGAGTTTTATTTGCTTACCTTATGGTGAGAATTTTTTTCAAGCATGCTGTTTTGGCATTCCTTTCTCTTTTTGAAAACTCTACTACATGAACTTCAGGAATTCAGAATGATAAGTATTTGTTACATAAGATAAATGGCTGAACAAGTGTCATAATCAACTATCCATAAAACATACATAATGTTCTTAATGGGCCTCAAATGTAGATCTTTGTACCTAATTGATAGATTAATTCACATCACCAAACATTTATTGGAAAATGAGTGTTATTGGTATAATCAGCTTCCCTCAGACAAACTGAGGGCTGTATCTATGTATTCTCTCACATTAGCCCATGAAATAGTGAAAATTAACTTGTATGTAAATACTCTCTAAATTTTAATTGTATGTAAAAAATTTCTTGCATGAGGTTTCCATTGGTATCCATTATATTCAAAGATTAAATTCTGTTGATATGAAATCAATGTATGACTTTATCCTTGCATGGATATTTAAAATATTCTGGTCTATTTTTTGATGTAAACTGTTTCTGTTGAAATGTTCAATAAGACTCTTAGCCTTCCTACAACTCTTAAATGATGTATTCTTTTATGAGATCCCTGAAGATTCTTTTTCTGTTTTCAAAGGCTATTGATTTTACTGGAACATTTCTTGATTCTGGTTACTTGGGAATGCTTTTCTTCAGTTCTTATAATGATATTAATATATAACTCAAACCAAGACTTATAGCTATAATTATTGTAGGTATTAAGGAGTTAGAACCTGTTGTCTATTCTAATCTTTCAGTTCACTGGGATGGCTTATTTTCATTGTTTCTCCTTCTCCTTTAAACACTATATCTCCTTTCTTTCATTGAGTTTCACATTATTTCTTCATTTCAACTTCTACATTTGAGTTATTATCTAATGGGCTCAATAAAGTTATATTTTTGCTAATCCTATAGGTCTACAGTTATTTTTGAGATTATTTATAGTGTTTTTCTGACTGCTGCTTACTGGCTTCTGGGTTTTTTTAGGTTTGAGAACATGTTTATTCCATGTGTTCTATGTAAACACATTCTGTTCATTTGTTATTCTTTTAAAAACTCTTTATGTAATTTAGTACAACTTTTTGTAATGTTGGGTTTAATTTTCTTGGAAGTTTAGGAGCACACTTTGCCCAAACTTTTAATTTTCTAGCTCCACAAAGTGTAAAATGAGGGCTCAAGTTCACCTTTAGATAGTTTTATATTTTGTTTAAAACTATTATGACCAAGTGAAAATATTCTGCCATTGTTTTTTTTCCCTCCTTTTTTGATGTTTGTGGTTTTTGTTTTGTTTTTATGATTAGCCAATTTTTGAGAGTCTTTAGATGGGGTCAAAAGGAGTAGAGTACCTTGGAGCCTCAGAAGGAAAAAATATTGCTGACCCTAGAGTTGTCAGGGAGTACTAGGTCTTTTGATAGAAAGAAAATCCACCATGATGTTTGAGAAAGACAGTCTCTAGGGTAGGGAAGACAGCTTTTGAGTGATAAGATCATCCAACATGGTGGATAGTCATTTTGAGCAAGGAAGACTTAAAAAGGCTAAGAAAATGGATGTTAAGAGATCATACACACACACACACACACACACACACACACACACACACACACACA
>CAJQZJ010000165.1:1942484-1957961 GCA_907164525.1 Lophiomys imhausi
CACATGCATGCATGCATGTATTTCATAAGATAATACATATGTTAATTTTCACAATTTATCCATTCCATTGTACACAACAAATGTTTGCAATTGTAACTATTTGGACTAATGAATGCAGATCAGCAGGAGCTATAGGATATAATCCCTTACCAATGAGAAACTCCCCAGGAAATAATCCTTTAAATACAGGAAACTCCCTAATGGGGAACATACCCTACAGTGAAAAACAGAAACCAGGTATTTCTTGTCAACAATCCACATAGCAATTAGAGAAAACTAAAGTAGGTCTCTAGTGTATGCTACAGAAGGAGGTGCTACCCTAGACTTAGCCATAAGTAAAAATATCATACTATCACCAAAATTTCAATGCTTTAAAATTGCCACTGGAGATCATTTCCCTCTACTCCCCAAAACTATTAAGGACTAGCCTTGGCACACAGCACAGGGTTTTAGGATAGCACTCAGGGCCTACAATCTTCCAGGTCTGGCCTGCTCTGGTGTCTGGTGGCGCTGACTACAAGGGCTGATGATCCTTGCAGGTAAATTTTAAAGGTAACTAGACATGAGAGAGAGAGAGAGAGAGAGAGAGAGAGAGAGAGAGAGAGAAGGGAGTATATGTTTCTCTTCTGTAGCTCAGAACAAGCCCTTTGCCACTATCAGAGTTAAAATGACCAACTTGTACTTTGGTTGGGGATACAAGCCAATGAGATGGTAAAAAAAGTTCTTTGTTTTGTAAAGTAACTGAAGTCCTTGGGCTACTGCATAGCAGGCCACCCATTTTGACAAAGTATTTATCTCAGAAGTTGATGGTGGAACTTCGAGATTTTTACCTGTCTATGAGTTATATGAAAATAATAAGAAAGGGATGAAAAAGGAGGGGCTCTCACACACACACTCACAGGAGAAAGAGAAAATGGATGAAGTTAGGATGCAATGACTAGTTTATTGTGGTGACTATTCTTTTTATACTCTCTACATCAAAGAAAGAATTATGTCATGGTTCAAGGCATTTATCACAAGGACAGATAAAACAATTACAATGGGAGGGGACTTAACAATCACACATTTTGGTACTTAGTTAAATATTGCTTTCTATACACAAGTTAAGTTTAAGATGATGGTATACTAGGTCAAACGTGAAAAGGTATAAGGAATTACAAAACAGTTTGTGTATTTTGTCATTAAGATTTGTACTAAATTTAGACATATCTTGGTAGCCTCATTATATCATAAGTTCATGGGGAATTTAAAACCTTTAATTGGATTTATGATTTACATTTGGAGTCAGTCTTATCACCTCTAGAGTGAAAGCTTATCTGAGGTCATAAATATATCACAGGCCTGTCTCCTAATGTTATACACAGTGCTTGGCAAAAGTATTTACTAAGACTATATGTTCTTCTATCAACTATTTAACTTCTTTAATTTCTAAAGTTGTTTTAAGTGAATCAGACAGTTTAAAAAAATGATATCAGGAATAATAGAATCACCTTTATAGTACTCTGTGTGAAGTCTGGCCAAGTAAGGAGAGTGGCATTTAGCAAAGAGAGAATCTTCACTCCCTGTCAGTAATAACATATAAAAGGAAAAGGGGGGTGTTGGCAAGAAGCACCTCTGGGGTACATCTTCAGTATAGTCTTTGCAAAACACTGGATAGCTTTTCAGGAAGCTTACATGTTTATTGAACCCCTTTTTAAGAGAACTTCTGACAATGCTTGAACACTGTATGTTAAGGGCCTAAGAACAGCAGACGGACACAAAGGAAGGAGCCTCAAGAGCATTTGGCTCATGACAAAAAACAGTAGGAATGGTTTTAGGAATAAGTAGCCTGACATCTCAAGGATTCATTGTGCATCCAGGAATTAAAGATGAACACTTCAAGGGAGAAATTGAGATTATGGATTAAGTAAAGAAAAAAAATATGCAATTTAAAGCAATAGATAGGATTGCTCAGCTTTTACTGCTTCCAAAGCAAAGCAACTCCAATTGAAAGAATAGGAAGATTTACAAGTACTGGAAGGCATTTCTTTGGCAAACTGTTATCAATAACCAGAGACAATTAAAATTGAAATTAAAATTAAATACTAATGAAATCAAAGGTTTGTTGGACACAGGAGCTAATGTGAGTATAACTTCATGAGAATCTTAGAATCCACATTGACCCCTTTAGAAGTTTTATCTACACAATTTGTAGGGATTGGGACATCATCACAACTAAAACAAAGTATAAGACAAGTGAAATGTGCAGGCAAGAAGGTCAAATAGGAAAATTAAAGCCTAATGTGGCAGATATATCCATCATCCTGTGGGGGAGAAATGATCTGCTGCAATGGGAGCTCAGTACTTCAGTCTCAGACAGTGGATATCTATTTTAACTGACACTGTGTATTGACATTTTATATAATATGGTTTGATTGTTTTGTGTTTTCTGTGATGTGGCTGGCTAAGTGTCTAGGTTAAAAGATAGGAAATGGTACCACTCGATATATGTAGATTCAGAAAGGGGGGATAAGATTAGCTGAAAGGCACTGGATGGCAGGAAAAATTTACTGAATTAGATCAACCTGTATACTTTAAAGATGATTTAACATCAGAATGAAAGTCAGGGAATGTGTTACTTTGGGGAAGAGGTTTTGTTTATATTTCCACAGGTGATGAAAGACTGTGGGCTCCATCAAAATTGATAAAGATCCGATTTGAATAAGAGAAGCTTCTACAAGGACAAAAGAGACATAAAAAGACAGCAATGTAGATGATGCAGAAACTGTTCCACCATGGGTGGGGATAGCTCAACTAGCTGACCGAAAAAGGAATTTTCATTCATCAGACTGGCAGACTGGAAAATCCTGATGTGGGAATGGACATTTGCTGAAGGACAGATGATCAGGACTACGGTTATGAAGCATCATCTCATCAACAGATCTTCATAAGTTAATGATGTTGATAATTTGTGAGAGGCCGCACTCACAGTCGCCATTACAAGATGGCGCTGACATCCTGTGTCTCATGCTGATAAACAACCAATCTGCGCATGTGCGAAGGGAATTTCCACTCGATGTGCTCTGCCTCTTCCGTGGCGTCATCTCGCCTGATGAGCAACAGCCAATCAGGGACTGACACATCCTAAGCGGAGGACAGTTTCCTATATAAGGGATGGGTTTCTGCCATTTGGGGTCTCCATTTTACTCATTGTAAGCTTATGCTCTCCCTCTCAAGATGCATTAAAGCTTTGCTGCAGAAGGATCCTGTGTGTGTGCTGTGTCGTTCTTGCTGGCGAGACGGTAACGCGAGCCACAATAATTATTTCTGTTGTAATAGTTAAACTGTATACAATTTTTAGCTTCAACAGAAACGAGGGAGATGTAGAGAAATTTTAATGCAGCAACATGGCTGTTCTAGCAAGGGATCACTTCTAAAGAACTTCTAGGTGTATGTGATCCGGCTGGAATGAAGATACACCCTTAGCACACACCTTTAATAAAAAAACAATGCAAGTAATATTATTTTATAGAAGGAAGCAGCAATGTTTGAAAATGATGTCTAATTGAGGGATATACTAAGTGGTGAATCAGAGAAAGATTTGACAAAATGAATCAAAGATAAGGATGCACCCAACTCTTACAAAAACAGCACAGGAAAGAGTCTACTTACGAACAGCACAGGGAGAGTATAATAGTGTAGTGGGGAGGACTGTTTATGGCAGTTTTATGGGACAGTTTTACAGAGACAGGTTGCAGAGAGAATGAGCCAGAGAATGAGAAGGAGCCAAAGGTTAGAACATATTGCCAGAGTTAGTTTTTGACCAAGCAGAGCAAATCAGTCAGAAGTGAGAGAGACGCAAGATTGAATCAATCAGATTTGAGAGGAGTTTGTACAAGAACCAGCCATCAAGTATTCAGGAAGAGCTAGAAAGGGTGAATTTATTCAAGAGTAAGTCTTGGAGGCTGAAACATTCTAGGCCTAGGTTAGCAGGAAACAAAAGCCTTCAAGGTTTGGTTTTACAGATTAGATTATACAGATGCTAAATGCTTCCAGATGTAGGCCTAAAGATAACTAAATCAAAGAAAAAAGCACTCTGGGCTCAGCCCAAGCTGTGTATTTACACAGCTTTGGTATGGCCTCAACTCATTTGAGAAAATAAAAACATTTACAACCTGACCCTCAACAATTAAAAAAATTGAAAAAGATAGTATCTACCCAGAAATTTATAACCAAATAACAGTTGCCTTTGATAGGGTCATGAGTTTGGAGAATATTGAATATTTCTTTCAAGTATAAACCCTTTAGGTGAGTGATATCTTTGTTCATACAGGAAGTTTTTCATTTTTTGTTTTGGTTTGTTTGATTACAGATATCCTTTCTTACCCTGAAAATAATTTTCTGCCTTTAATTATTTTTAGAGTATTTACTTTGGAATAGATTATGTTTTCCTTCACAAATATGTGATTTGTGTGTGCAGGTATATATGCATTGACATCTGCGTAAGTTCCCATGAGGCCAACAAAGTTCTCTGTTGAACTCTCTGGTGTTGGATACCCCTCATATGGGTGCTGGGGAATGGACACTTACCCTCTGCAGATAATCGAACATCCTTAAGTCCTGAGCCATCTTCCCCACTCCAGAGCCAGTCTTCAGGCTTCATACTATGAAAGCAGTGTTTATATATTATATATTATTGCAACATATTATAATATATGAATATTATTATATTATATATTACATAAAGCAATATTTATATATTATATAGACCAATTTGGTAGTTATATTAAAATGAGTTCATTTTCATATTTTTGTTTATATTGAAAAATTTTTATTAGGTGAATTTTGCATCATGAATCCTGTTCCCTCTCATCTCCCACCTCCCCTCAGGACCACCCTCTACCCTTGCAATCTGTCCCGGCATAAAAAAATAAAATCTTGTGGAAGCTGCAGTGTGTCTCATTGTGTTTGAGAATATTCTCTTTTGTCTACACATTTTACTTGGAAATGTTCATTTAAATGACTCCTAGATCTGATACAAGGCTTCTGGTTTCTGCTACTTTGTCAGTACTGGAACCTCACTGGAACTCCTCTCAGATATGCTGTAACTGTCCTGTGTCATGGATATCCTGTAGTTTTGGGTTGTTTAACTAGCCTCTTCTTGCACTCCAGCAGTTCATCCATGGAGTAGATGTTGGGATGGGCCAATTCAAAGCCCTGGTTCTGGACCTGCAATCCCCACTTGCAGGGCCAGTTCAACTATGGAAAGTTTCAGGGACTGCTCTCCCAAATGCTGTAGCATGTGAGGGGCAGGGACAGCTCCCCTTCTCTTGTGACCCCATCTGGGCCAGATCTCCTGTCAGACAATGGTGGTGAGGGCAAAAGGGAGGGGAGGGGATCTCTCCCTAGGCAACACCATCAAATAGCAAACAGAAGGCAGGGCTGGCTCACCCACAACAGACATATCCAGGATCAGCTGTAATGTGCTACCTAGGCAAGGTGCACGGCCTGCTCTCCCAAGTGCTGCAGTATGTAAGGGGCAGGGAGAGCTCTTCTGCTCTGTGACCCCATCTGGGCCAGATTGCACCCCAGGGCTGGGTCTCCATAACCCCCACATCCAGGGCCAGTTAGAGTTCTTCCAGTTTTTGTCTTGTTTCCTGTCCTGGGAGCCCATCTGGTGCTTCCCTGATACTGGTCTGGTAGTCATCACAGGCTACCCCATGGAGCCAACGTTGTGTTGGTATCCAGCTTTCTTCTTTCCCAGGAATGTTAGGCTACTATTCATTCAGATGTTCATAAGTCAGCACAATGAATGTAGATACAGCCTCTCTCCCCTCTGCCGTCTACTGATGCATATATGACATAGAAGCTCCATCTGCAATGCCTCTAGAGGCAGGTCATTTTCATATTATTAATCAGAGTGATTCCTGTACAATCTTAAGTATTCATCAGTTGAACAAAGACTTTTAGAAAATTTCAAATTTCATCCTACTTCCTTCCTCTTTTTCTTTGCATGTATTAATAATATTTTAATAGAATAAAGTTCATGGATTCTCATGTTGGGTCTTGATGTATAGTCA
This sequence comes from Lophiomys imhausi, assembly GCA_907164525.1. Lineage (NCBI taxonomy): Eukaryota > Metazoa > Chordata > Mammalia > Rodentia > Muridae > Lophiomys > Lophiomys imhausi. Next base: position 1,948,544 of record CAJQZJ010000165.1, read on the forward strand.
ATAATAAACTCAGTCATATTGTCTGAAAAAGGGCATATGAGTTTTTTAAGTGAGACAGTCAACTTGTAGGTGGCAATGTATAATACTAAATCTTGACTACCATACATATTTCTGTGGAGAACCATCATGATCCTAGTGCTTCCTCAGACTAAATGCAGAAAAATAAGATGAAGCTCATTGGAGAATGAGCTAGTAATGTGACCTTCAGCCTTCACCAGGCATGAAATGCTTGGCAAAAGCAAGACTCATTATATTTTTAAGGAGGTTTATTACTTTATGAACTTTTTGTGCTCTATCTGTCCATCAATGTTTGCTTATAGTGAAGTTTCATAAACTGTGATTCATGATGTCAAGGAAAATGACCCTCAGAGTGGAGTGACTTCCACTCATGTTTATAAAGTAGACAACTTACATAGCATTTGTAAAATGTTCTCCAACCTCCCAATGGATGATCTCATTAATGAATACATATGGATTTAAAACATAATCAAGCCCTATTTCCTATGTTAAGAAAATGATCTCCCTATTTCTAATTTTTAACTATGTGAAGTAAAATTCAACTCTGCAAGTGTATTATATACCCAGTTCATTATATCTTATAATGGAAATGAAGCAATCACAATATTGCAATTCAATCCAAGAAGTTAAATTTACTTTTCTTTTCCAATCATTTATTATCCCTTGGAATGTGTGATAAAATTCATGAAATGCTATTGACTTGAAATAGATCAGACTCCTGAGCAAAGATCTTCTCCTTCTCTCAAAGCCAGTTTTCTTACAATATTAGTTAACACATTCAAAACCTAAAATGTAAATTTATCAGATTGTACAAAATGGCATTTTAGAATCAAACTCATTTTGACTCCACTGCTATTTAAGTTATTAAAATTCAGAAAGCATCGACAGAAATTTCCAATGCTTGTTGCCATAGAAAACTCAATTTTAGTTTAAGTAAACAAATAGAAAGCTTAAACATGCCCACAGAATTGTTTAAAACACTTGAAGTAAAATAAAAACTTCTTGAAAGTATCTTTTATAAAGAAGAATTCTGTTATCAGCTGTGCTCATGTTCCTGAATGGAAATGAAAGGAAAAGATTGATATTGTCTATATTGTCATTTAATTCATGCTTTTCATCCTTTCAGACTGCTTTTCGTCAGTGAGTGCAAAAAAAAATAATGGTTATAAATAACCAAAAGATTGTTTAGTAAGCATTATATTTAGAAAACCCATGTTAAAGCATAACTCAATGTATTCTTGCCAAGCGACACTTTAATGTCAAATTTATCTTCAGATTACAGTTTGTGTTTGTCTCTTCTAAAATAATTGTTTGTGTGTTATTTAGTAAGAACAATTTTATCTGCTACTTCTCAGGATTCTCCAAAATAAGAGCAATTCAAATAAAGTATTCTTTTTAATGGCCAGAAATCTTTTTGAATACTTGAAGCCAAATTGGAGCTTAAAAATAAACCTTTAACAGATCTTAGTCTGGTTAAATTTTATTTTTCTTCCTCTTCCATTTCTAAATAATATTGTATACATATTATGGATAAAGTTAATAAAAACCAGAATAACAATGAATTTAAAGTAACTTATGTTCTATGTGTAGATGAATAACATATGAAATGTTTATTATTTTTAAAATAGCTTTATACTCAACCAAGTTTTATCTGCAATAGACAACCCATTTATTCTAGGTATGTGTATGCACATTCATCCTTCTGCATGATCCCATGTGTATATTATGTGTATGTACATCAACCCCTCTTTATGCTCCAATGTGAATGGTATGTGCATGCACTTCCATTATTCAGTATGTATATGCATGTACATTCATTTTTCTACATGCTATTATACATATATGTTTATGGATGTAATCCATTCTTCTGAATGCTGTTATACATATATGTATGTACATCCATTTTTACATGCTGTTGTATGTATGTTATAGGTATGTAATCCATTCTTCTGCATACTGTTATATGTATGCACATCCACTCTTTTACATGCTATTTTGTATATGTTATATGCATGCACATCCATTCTTCTGCATGCTGTTGTGAGGGGAGTAGAGGCTGCCAAGAATTTAAGATAATTCTCATTCATATGTATGTATTGGAGATCAGGTAGTGGAGACATTCATAAGTTTGAAGATACTGAGTCTTGAGCATTTGTTGCTGAGCAGCAAAGAAAGTCTCTGAGTTGTATTTGGTCTTTTAGATGAATTGATGAAGTTGTGCAAATATTTTTAGGTATCAGTAATTATTTCTGCTTAAATTGACTTCATTTTAAATTCATAAAGTAAGGATTAATAATATCTTCTGAAACTAAAGTTATCATCAACATGTCATGGTCTTCTGATAGCAGCTCTGTTATGTGAGTACTTCAAATTCATGATTCCAGAGTCAAATGAATCTACATGTTGGCAGACAAGTATCTGTGTGGATAACTGAGGAATTCTACTACATTGTAAGCTGTGTGAAGCTTCTCTACAAGGAGAGACTGCAATTACATGTTGGTTCACTCAGTTTCCTCCAATCTTCAATCTGTCACAACACTTACTGGTGTTGTACTAATTCATGCTTAAATTTTATGGTTAATTTTGCTGCATTTCTAAAAGCAATACTCATTGACTGATTGGATAACACAAAGGTTAGACTTCCTCATTGTGACAAGTAAAAATAAGAGCTTAGAGATCACTGTGGCCTCTCTAAGAGGACAAATCAGAAATAGATTTTTTTATTAATTAGTGAATTTATTAAAGTTGCATCCTGATTGCAGCCCCCTCCCTCCTCCACACCCAGTTCCACCTTCCTACCCTCTTCCTCTCTTCCTCCTCTTCTTTTCCACGGATGAGGGGAGCCCTCCACATATCAACACATGCCGGTTCATCAAGTCACATAAGGGTTAAGAGTATCCTCTTCCACTGAGGCCAGATAGGGCAGCCCAGCAATAGTAAAGTGTTCCATGAACAGGCAACATAGTCCATGTCAGAGACAGGCCCTGCTCCACTTGCTAAAGGTTCAGAATAAAGACCAAGCTGCCTATCAGCTACATATATGTAGGGGGCTTAGGTCCAGTCTATATATGCTTTTCAGTTGGTGCTTCAATTTCTGTAATCCCCCAGGGGCTTAGGTTGGTTGGTTTTAATCTTCATGTGTAGTTCTTGTCCCCTCCAGATCATTCTATTCTTCCTCCCTCTCTTCTACAAGATGCCCAGAGCTCCACCTAATGTATGCCTGGATGTATCAGCATCTGTTTCAATCTGCTGCTGGGTGGGGTCTCTCAGAAGAGAGTTATGATAAGTTCCTGTCATCTTTGGGTCTGTGGGTTATAGGATGGTTATTTGTGCTGTATGGCTAGTATCCCCTTATAAGTGAGTACATACCATGTGTATCTTTCTGGGTTTAGGTTACCTCACTCAGGATAGAAAATTATATTTGAAGTCACAAGGGATAATCAAGTTAGGTAATGCAAAGCAGACCAAATGGTAAAGTGATTTGAAATAGGATTTCCAAAGTAGATAAATCATTAATTTATTAATTTCAAAGTAGATATCACACACTAATGGTTTATAATAGATGGACACTACTCGAGAAGGTATGTAAGTTAGCCTTTTCGGTAAAAATCCCTTAAGGACTGCCATTTTACTATTTATGCAAATTGCTATCTGCAATAAATTTATCTTGGGATTTCCTGAAGAAAAATTACAGTTATTGATTGCTGAGACCTTTATCTTTCTCAGGAGAGAAATTACTTGAAACAATTATATTATGTAAGCATATGCTAATGAATGGTCCATCTTTAGTCCTATTGAAATTGGCATAAATTTCAGTGGATGTCATGAAAAATCCTCAATAATGGGGCCAGAGACTCATTTATGGATCATCATTAGACAAGAGTCCATAGTGTTTTGAATGTATCATCCTTAAAAGAAAATTTAAAGAAAGTAAGAATTGATCAGCATATGGTTCATTGTAATTACATTGCAAAAAAAACTAAATTAAAGTAAACTAAAACAAAAATTAGCATTCAGATATTCAGTTAACTAGGACATTGTCTAATAATTATTGTACAAAGCCATAACCTTTTCTCCTAACATACTTTGGTATTTCAGAGGGAAGTTAGGTTTTTGCATATGGTTCATTTTAAACAGATAGTACTGTTAGGATGTGTTACTGTTAAGGATCATGATTGGTGCACTCAAAAATTGGTATAATCTAGTTAGAACTTGTTAATATAAGTAGCTTGTAAAACAAAATATAAGAACACCACCAGATATGGTAGTCCACGGGTAACATGTCAAGACAAGGCAAAGAGGAGCTTATCAGAAACATATACACTTGGACCTTTTTGAAAACTCACTGCCTGACAGATAAAATTACCCTTCATTGAGGGGATACAATAAGGCCTTTGTGTCCCCACAGCAAAATATAGACAATTGGACCTACAACCTCACTCTCTTTCCTAAATCTTTCTCCTTTCTCCTTCCTTACATATGACCTTACCCTGAAAGGTGAGGATCCCCACCCATCATAGATATTGGGAGAGAAGATGTAGCTGGACAAAGGGTGAATGTAGCTCTTAATGAACATTACAGAAAACACATTATGACAAAGAATATGAACAAAATAACAGAACTGGGAAAATGTTGCATACAAATTTATGAAATGTTCTGATAGCTCTGCGTGCTATAAGGGAAAAACATCTTATATCACTTCAGCCAAATATGAAGAAAAATTAATCCTCAGTCCCACTCAAAACTTCAAAAAAATTGAATTAAATCCTCATATGAGAAAAGTATAAAGAAACAAGGATTCCTTGGGCAGAAAAATAAGACAAAGAAAGTATCAAAGAACAGATTAAACAAATTCAATAGACAAACCTTTGGTAAACAAATTAAGTCCATAAGATAAAACCCACTGGAATGGAAAAATAATCCAAACAGGAAAAGAAATGTTTATAAATCCTATATTACAAATTAAAATTCATATTGATAATTCAAGAGAGTAAATAATGATTCAACAATGCATAACACTACCTTAAGAATTTGAGATGGAAGGAGGAAAAGTGTTCTTGGGGGACAGTGAAACAGTATAAATACTCACTATGCAGCCCAGACTGGAATCCTCAACCCTTGTGCCTCAGGTTGCTTAGTGTAGGAATGACAGTTAAATACTTTCTTGCACAGCTGTTTCTTCTTTTTATTATAAACTGTTTAGGAAAACTAAGATTAATAATCCACGAGGTTATGAAATTTCAAATTTTCAATCAGATAAAAAAATTAGGTGACTATGGACAATCATGTATATTGGGGCTGGTGAAATGACTCAGTGGTTAAGAGCATATTGTATTTTTACAGAGGAATTGAGTTTGTTCCCAGCAACCATATTTTTTTTCTTTTTTCCCTTTCTTTCTTTCTTTCTTTCTTTCTTTCTTTCTTTCTTTCTTCCTTTCTTTCTTTCTTTCTTTCTTCCTTCCTTCCTTCCTTCCTTCCTTCCTTCCTTCCTTCCTTCCTTCCTTCCTTCCTTTCTTTCTTGGATTCACAACCACCTATAATTCCAGTTTCAGGGTATCTGATACCCACTCTGACATTTCTGATCACACACAAAAATAAACTATATTTTTAATATAAATTGTTAATGTCTTTATTAGTTAGTTTCATATTCTCAAATGCCATTTGGTATAGCATACATAAAGATTTTAAATATGCTAAAGATAATACAATTATGGATGATAAAAGGTCTCTCTCTCTCTCTAGAACCCTTTGAAATTTAGTGTTGAGTTTTCTACCCAGAAAAAATTATATTCATATTAACATTCCAAATTACTTCATACATTCAGAATTTCTTGAAATGTCATGAAATTTGAGGAATAAGAAATAAGAATACATTTGAGGGTATCTTATGCCTCAGATACTTTTGTGTTTTTATGATAAGAGACCCTGGCCAAAAGAAAATAAGGCAAGAAAGTGCCAATTTCAGCTAACTACTCTAAAGTACTAGACTCCGTTATGGCTGGCAAGGTGTGGTAGCATGAGTGAGGCTGCTGGCAGACAGGAAGCACAGAGGTCATATTTCATCCATGCACAAGAACTGGGGAGAGAGAGAACAGAAAGTGTAGCCTAGTTATAAAACCTCAAAGGAAGCTTCCAGTGACAGATATTTTACTTCCTCCAGCAAGGGTCAGCCTCCTAAGAGTTCCCCAACCACTCCAAACACCACCACTTACTGGCACAAGTTTTTAAAAAACACATGAGCCCATCGGAGATACTTTTCATTCAAACCACAACAAAATAATAATTATTAAAATTTTGCGAGTATGAGAAGTATGCGAGCTAACGCTATTATCACATATTCACACCAGAAGCTTCTAGTAGTAAGAAATTAAAGAAATGACAAACTTGCAATAGTTAGAATGACAAAATTGTCCTTTTCTTCAACATCATACTTATGTGGAGTTCCAATTAAGCTTGATGCGGAAACTAATAAATTAATGGAAATAATATGTCTATCTAATACCTGGATGCAAGTGAAATATGTAAAAATAATAATTTTCTGTTTTCCAGAAAACAAGAGAGAAAATATAATAAATAAGAAGACATACTCTATTCACAGTTTTAATGAATTATCTCAAATATTCAGGATATCTGACAGCAATGCACAGAAACTCCATAAATAAAATATTTCTGGAAGTGAATTTCTAATAAATGGAATAGCATAATATGCTCTGGTAAACAATGAATTTGCACAAAGGTAATAATTCTTCAAAGTCTAGTCTTAATAGAATTTTAATTAAAATTCTAATAACATCCAGTTGAAAAACTTCAATTGTGTTTCTTAAATTAAAATGAGATTAGAACAAATTAGAAGAATCTCAAGCAAATTAAAACTGGAAGATTAATCATGATAGACACATTGAAAGATAATAAAATATTTTACATACCTGTAGCAATTAATAGAATGCGCAGAGTACAGACAATCAAGTCTGTAATAGATCAATGGAAATGAATAATCAGCCTTGCAGGACAAAAAGCATCCTAGATTAGCATGACCTGATATGTTACTTTGAGATTGCATCAAGAAGGCTGATTTTGTCTTACTTTTTGGAAGAATAAGGAAAAGAGATCATTCCCAGTGCTTTGAAATGGCAGATCTCTGTGAGTTCCAGGCCAACTATGAGACCATTTCTCAAAAAAAGGAAAAAAAAAAAAAAGAAAGGGAAGAAATAAAAGAAAACAAACAAACAAAATAAAAACAACAAAAGCATTGTTTGTTTTTTCTGTTGTGCTAATTTGTTACTCATTAGTGTTAGTTTAAGCTGAGTGAGCTTATTCTGTGAAAGCATTAAGAGGGATATTCTTACACAACACATTTCTCCAGGAATGACACAGCCATTGCCCTGTCATTGCTGACAACTCTGGTGACCTCCAGGAGACTTGCACAAGGAGGGGTCCTCTAATGGGTCCCACATAGAAAGGGGAGACCCCATTACTCACTGAAGACATGTAAGTAGTTATACTTCTAGGAGGTAAAGATAGATATTTTCTTTAGTACTGTAGGATCCCATCAGTGTTCCACGTCCTACCATTGACTCTTTAAACCATGACTCCGAGAACACAGGCTTTTCCTTGAAAGTGATTCTCCAGTCTGTCATTTATACCTTAGTTGGGGTGGATAGATGATCGTTAATCTCCCTGGGAAACAGTCACACAACCCCATAATCATAACATCTCTAGGTATTTTAGTTCTGTATGTGACTATACAAGTTGTTGGTTATAAACCAGAGCAATGTGAAGATAAGTTCACCTTCAGAATCCACAGACCATAGCTTCCAAATTAATGAAAAGTTGCTGAATAAATTAATGAAATGCCATCATTTGCTTTAAATATTTTCTTTACACAGAGAATCTGGTTTGCTTTGCTTTTCTGAGTTTTATGTTTGTTGGTTGGTTCATTTGTTTGTTTTCCTATGTAAAACACCTTCACAATAAACTTTTTTTAAAACCCTGTTGAGCAAGGTATGGGAATTCATCTCAGGATTTGCAAGGTAGAGGGAAAAGAATCCAGAGTTCAAGGCTAGCCTCAACTGTATAGTGAATTAGGAATGAGAAGATTACAGGAGACTCTATCAAAAATAAAAAACAATAAACCAGTTAAAAATTGGGGTACAGATCTAATCAGAGAATTCCCAGTGGAGGAAAATTCAAGTGTCTGAGAAACACTTAGAGCAAAGTTCATCATCCCTAACCATCAAAAGAATGCAAATCAAACTATTTTGAGATTCTACTTTACACCTGTCTGAATGGCTAAGAAAAATAACACAAGAGAGAGAGAGAATCTAAATGAGATGTCTCCATCAAATCCCTCCCCTCACAGCTCAGAGAGTCCAGCACGAGAGGAGGTAGAAAGATTATAAGAGTCAGAGAGGATAGAGGACACCAGGAGAACAAGGACCTCTGAATCAACTGCACAAGGCTCATATGAACTCAAAGAGACTGAAGCAGCAAGCATAGGGCCTGAACAGGTCTACATCAAATCCTCTGTGTATATATTATGATTGCTTTTAGCTTCATATTTTTGTGGCATTCCTGAGTGTGTGGGTCTCTGATTCTTGTGCCTGCTCTTGGGGATCTTTTACTTCTGCTGGGTTGCCTTTTCCAGTCTTGATTGATGATTTTTGTGTTATATTTTAGTTTGTCATTTTTGATTTTTATCTCTTAGAAGCCTGTTCTTCTTTAGTGAGAGACAGAAAAGGAGTGTATCTGGAGGAGAGAAATTGGGATGGATAGAGAGGGAAAACTATAATCAGGATATAGTGTAAAAGAAAAGGAATTATTTTCAATATAAGGAAAAATGGAAATAAAGAAAAAGTAACTAAAATAGAAAATAAACAAAAACAAACCTAGAAATAAGCAAATTCCTACTGGGAGAGGTGTTTGGGCTCAGACACGGTACTTACTTTGTCTAATTACTAAAGAACCATAAGCTGTGGTACAGCACAGTGTGTCTATGGGGGCCTAGAGATTGATTACACTTCTCCATCCTTTTCTGTTCCTGGTTCTGCTTTTTATTATCTCATTACTTTAATATATTCTTTCCATAAAGAAGAGAGGAAATTTTCAAGCAATGTACTTGTTATCAACCTCTGGTCACTTGAAAATTAATAGTCAGTAACTATAACTATATAATACATTTATGTCTCATATATATACTTATACATATATACACATATATATGTATATATATGTATGTGTGTATACACTTGTATGCATATATTGTATATGATGTGTATACACTTGTATGTATATATTGTATATGATGTGTATATATGATTATGTGTATCTATCTATATATGCTATGCTATATCTATCATCTATGTATCTACCTATCTATCATGTATCACACACACACACACAC